>VZTG01009605.1:147490-167062 GCA_013397845.1 Melanocharis versteri | reverse complement strand
AAAAAAAAAAAAAAAAGGTCCCAGCAGCTACTGTCACTGTTTAGGCCCTTCTCCACCATCTGTGGCTCTTAGTTTATGTAATCCTGCATTTGCACTGCTTGTCCTGCATTAACTTTTTGCCAAAAGCGTGCCACTTTTTTTCTCCAAAGGCAGAATGGTGTCTATAATTGTGTCAAGCTCCTCTCTGGGTGGCTGAAGCAGGAGAAACTTTGGGAAGATTTCACAACAAATGAAAGTTGCAGACCTGGTCCTGGATGCAGCATTTGACATTACATGAATGTTCTTGAGAAACACTTATTCACTTCCTGCAGCACATTTATGTGTTGTTTTTTGACTTTTCTCTCCTTACTGTTACTTGTCATATACATTGTATAACATGAAACATAACTGTGTTTGATTCATACATATATTTCAGAGGGAAAAATCTACATTATTATTTTAATTTGAATTCTTGTGCCATGTCCTTACATTGAATAATGACCTCAAATCTGTCAGCTCAATTAGAGGTATACAATTTATATATTCTCTATAACAGCAAACAGCAAATATTAGAGGAATATATTAAAACCAAATAAATTTACCTCTAACACTTTTCTGTAATCCTATGAAAGACTGTCTTTTCTCTTTGTCATGTTTTGGAGACCTGGTTTATTTTCCATATTGTGCCAGTGAAAAGGTAATATATAACTATCTCTTAATGGGATTCCAGGGCATAAGTCTCCCTCTCAACATCTTTATAGCTGTACAGAAACATTACATTTCACAGTGATGGAGCTACCTTCAAATTCGTAAAAGTCAAAATAAACCGACAGCTGAAGCCATCATTCCATGAGGGATGTGAGCAAGAAGGCGTTCATGTGGGATCAAAGAGGATTCACAGTGAAAAGTGAGATCAAATCATTACAGCCTTTCAAATAATAAGACAAAAATGTTTTGGACTTCATGATAGTTCTGAATTCCATGGAAAATTTTTAGAGTTTAACCTGGTTTCCTTAGTCGTGAATAAAACCACAGAAGGTGAGGAATTCTTGCAAGGAAACAGACTTCAACTCACTGTTTTGCTCTGTCATTTTTATACAAAAAATAGACAGAGAACATGATTAACTTCATGGCAAATAAAAACCAAAAAACCAAACCAAACCAAAAAACCTCACTTCCCTTTTGATGGCTGCAAACAAGATTTTTTTATTTTTATTTTTCAGTTTTCACTATGAAAGTAGTGCTTATGACTAGGTATAAAAGAATTCAGGAAATGTACTTTTGAATATATGCTAATAAAGGTGTTATTCCAGCAGTAAAATTTCTTTTGCTCTGAAGAGTGGCATATAATAAGGAAAATATTTTTGTGTATTTCCAGGGACACATATATGACTGAAGTTGACTATGAACATAAAATTACAAATTTTTTGATCAGAAACTCTTATTCAAATTTTCAGACAGACTTTTTCATTTCTTCCATTGTAGTTGAAGATGATTTTCTCATCATCCTCACATGACAGATCAACAGGGGATTCAACCCTATTAAAGGAGATCTTTAAAATGAAATCAGCTGTGGAATGTTTTACAAATGTGGTTCAGTAAACTCCATATAATTTCAAAAATAAAATGGTGCATAGAGAAGCATCTGGGGAATTACCATAAATACGGTGTTTCACTTGGATTCATACAAGAAGAACCTCTGGGAGAGTAAGACACTTTTCTAATAGCCTATGAAAAAAACATATCTTTTCCTGGAGTCCTAAAGCACAAAATTTGCATATTAATAGAAGATTAAAATGCCCATCAAGTATTCTTTAGCTGTTGCTTTCTCTTTTGTGTTTTGCTCTCCACATAAACATTCTTCATAATAAAAAGAAACTCCTTCAACTCTGCTTATTACATTGAATCGCTAAAGTTTCATATTACAATAGCGCAGAATTTTTTTGTATTTTAACCCTTTTGAGAAGTTGCTCCCTGATTTTCCCCTTTATTTGTACTTCATTCCTCTTCAAGATATACCTGTGTTTTTAAGCAGGGTCTAAGCATTTTTTAAAGGCTAATTTCTAAGTGGGTTTTGGGTCTCATCAAAATCATGCTTTAGACATGAATCTCACAAGTCTATTCAATTTTAAATTTTAGCATCAACAATTAAAAACACCTGAAGTGATAACCTATTGTTTGGCTATGTCTAAAGGTGTCTTGCTATCTGAAGTGCCCAACCAGCAGTAAAAAGCAGTGTTTAAGCAAGCTAAGGTAAGGAAGTATGGAGTAGATAAGTAGAATTTAAAACTTGGCCATGAAAATGTACAGCAGATAATATTTTCGAAGTATGATGAATTTTGGAGAGCTGCTAATGTTGTTGTGCATTTCACTGTGAACATGACAATTATAGATCAATGCACTTGAAAGATTATTTACAATAATCATTAAGGGTTTAGGTGCTGCTACAACTGAAACTTTTTCCTAAAGAAAAGTCAGTAAGAAAGAGGCCATGGTAGTGTTGTTCTTCGTGGATCTCTATACAGGATGAGACAGCTGTTCAGACAGGCCTATCTTTCCTCAGCATAGATATTGACTAAAAAGCCCTTTAAATCCATCAGTAAATATGTTGAAACAAAAGCAGAAATGACCAAAGCTCTGCATTCTGAGTTACATGGTTGATAATTCCTTAAATCTGCATACTTATGGGATCCTCATAATCTGTTTATTGTGTATTTCTTGTTAGCAAGTCAGAATAAATCTGAGTATTTTTAAGCAAGAATATCTTTATAAGTGCTTAAAGTTGTTTGCTGCCCCAAGTGACATATGGCATGGGTATCTGTCTTTTATTGCATGTTGTTAAAATGGTCTCCGGGGTGTCACGAAAGCCTTCAGTTTATGTAAACACAAAATACAGCGTAACTCTCAAAGTTTGAGCCTCGTTGCAGGATCGAAATATTTCCCAGTCTTGGCCAGAGCAGTGCCATCCCTCACTGGTGATGGTTTTGTGCAGTAGCTGCATTTGCATTCCCACAATCAGTACATTTTTCCTTAGCCCTTGTAGTTGGCTCAATCCTGTTTACAGCTGCTCCTAGGGACTCTGAGGCACTTCTTGATCTCCCTCTGCCTTTGCATTGACTCTTCCTTCCTCTAGGTGAGAAGGGCACTCTTTCTGCAGTTTGTATTTTTTCCTGAGCACACTTGCTTAACTTTCCCATTAAAGGAGCCACAGTACACATTGTGTACGGGCAGAAATTGTTTCCAGTAACTCTCACAACCCCATGAGTGTTGTTGCAGGTATGATAAATGAATGGAAGCACAAAGTCAGGAGTTTTACGGCAAGACTAGGAAGGTTTGTTCTCGAGGGAGTGTGGCTGTAATGAGGGGCATTATGCAACTGTAGCTATGTGGTGAGGTTTTGGATGTCATCAGTGCAATTTCTGTCACATTGATGCCCGTTCTGCAAATTAGACAGTAAAGGAACAACACACCAAGCAGAGGCAGCACCAGTTGTTTTCTTGCTAGGCGTACTTCATTGTCTAAATTAAATTGAGGTCAACACCTCAGAGAGAGAATGTGAGGAAAATTTCCAATAACAATCTCTTGAATTTAATGACAACAGAAATTCTTGAAATAAATTGCAATAAAGCCACATCTGAGCTCTCCACTTTACAGCTATACTTTTAGGGGAAGCTGAGTATCCTTAAAAGTGTTTGGTGGAGTCCTTTTTGCTTTGAAATAGTTGGAAGCTTTATGATAGGCTAAAGTACACTTAATTGGCATGTGCATGCCAGCAGTATGTGCTAGAGGGCAGACTCTGTGTTCTGCCAAGACAGTTGTTTATGTTGTAGGCTTGGCTCAGTGTGAAAATGTGTGATCAGTCATCAGATCTGTGGGTACAGGATGTATTCACTAATGTTTCTTTTTCCTTTTTCTGAATGGATTTGCAAGCTGGACTTTGTCTTCTCAGCTGATGAAATTGTGGTCTCCAAGAAAACGTGTTATGGGTAATCAGATTATGTTGCTTAAAGAAGTAAGCTGCTATGAACTTCCACAATAATGAAAGGGCCTTTGTTCTTCTTACAAAGATTGAAGGTTTATTGCTTTAATGAATATAAAATTCTGTTGGTACCAGTTATCGAGAGGGCATCAATCTGATTTTTCGCAAAATATGCACATTGGTACCAAATTACACTGAAAAGAGTCCATGAGAAACATCAGCTGTAACAAAAATCCCAGAAGTGCTTTATCAGAAGAGTTACATGTGATTGCTGTGTTGATATATGATAAAGAATCAGAGAACTTTCTACCACACTTCTGTTTCTCTTTGAAATAAGTTTAGACTCCAAAGTGGAGTGCTGAAAACTTCTGATAGAAAAGTATTTCCAAATTGCAAAATGAGGTCCACTCATTCAAGCCAAGACAGGCTGTCCGACACATCAGTGCATCCTGTCTCAGTAGGTGCTTTCTGTTTGTGCTGCTTGCAATCTGCAGGGCATTTAAGTAGAGTGAATTCTTGCTCCTACCAAAATGCATCCCTTCCATTTGTTGCTGCTGTATTTACATGACAACATTATTTTTTTACTCAAACCCCATAGGCTTTGTTGGAAAGTGTCTCACTTTCCAGACCAGAAAAGAATCACTGCCCCATGGAGCTGCCAGTCTGACTGCTCTTTTGTGTAAATATGTTGGCATAAATGTTCTAGAGAAGTCAATAAAAATGAAGGTCTATTTTTGGGCTTTTAATCAGGAAATTAGTAAATCAGTCAGCAAAAGGAAAGAATAAAGGCAGTATGAGATAATGAAAGCTACATTATTTGGATTACAAAGGAATTTTGTTTCTGTGTTTGTTTGGTCTCCTAAATACACAAGTTTTTATACCTAATAAGTAATTTTTACTAACATGTATTTTATCATTTCAGCTTTCTCTAAAGTGTATGGCTGAGACCAAAAGAGAAAGAGAATACCTGAATTCATAATAGCAATCATTACAGAAAACTACCTAGTAAACAAGAATTCATAATAGTAAACTACCTTGACATAAGGGCAGGCTGTATTTTAATGAGGTTGTCACACAAAAAATAAATTCCCTGGAGTTTGTCAAGTGAATGGTTGTGCTAAATTCAAATTTACTTCTCTGTGGTGAAGGTCTCCTTTGTGACCACAGTATTTTCTATTAGATGATCACAGTGTGAAAGAGACTTATCTTGTCTGTTGGCACTTATGACCCGGGCATGATCACACCATTTGCATCCCTTGAAAATTGCCCTCTCCTGCCCCTGGAAATGGTAACCTCCCAGCTAAGATGGAGTACTTGGCTGCTGACAAGAAAGCATCCTTACTTTTAATTTATTTATTCCTGTAGTAGTGGAAGTGTTGCAACTTCGCCAGTGAGTATGCCAGAAATGAAAAGCTATTGAAAAACATAATTTTGAGCAGGATGGCTTTATATTTCCTTTAAGCACGCTTGCTTTTACGGCCTGATTTCAGACAGCAAGTTAATCCATTTGTAGGCACTTGCTATCAGAATCTGTCATTATGAGATATTCTGATGTCTCTAAGCACAGGCAAAATGTAGCAAAAATGTAGAGGAAGTTCTGGTCTGAATGAGGGGTCCCTTAGGCAGGAACACTCCTGTGACCGCTCTGCTTAATACAGATGCATAAGCATAAGCAGCTGGTGGTAATGGGAGAAAAGGTAACTAGAGGCCACCCACTGGTCTCAGGTAATTAACTTTCGCAATTTTGTGAAGATTAAGAGTTTCAATTTATGCATCCCCAGTGAAAAAAGTGATAGTCATATATCCTTATCTATATACAACATAGCCAATGAACTCCCATATTACCTGTTTCACATAAGAAATTTGTTAGTCAGGTTTTTCAAAGTCTAAATTCTAAATTTCTCATTTAATGTTTGCAAAGCTAGAAACCATTATATTATAATATTTTTGTTAATTCAATAACCAAATATTTTGTTTTGAATTTTGTTAGTTCAGTAACAAAAACAATAACCAAAGCCCTCCAAATCAAAAAATAAACTTTATTTTATGTCAGAACATATACGACATACAGATTTTGGAGAAAATTACTGTGGTATTTTTTTCAAGAGTATTAAACTGGTAGATTTAGCTCTGTGTTTCAGAGACATGTACAAATAAGGATCGGACCAGAAGTTAGACTCTTGTCTACTTTTAGCTGTATGTGCTAAATATAAATAGACCTGTTGTCTTTAATGTTAAAATAGAACGAAATCTTCCCTAAACTCAGCTCATGAGTTCAGCAGCTCAGGCTTGTAAGCCTTATTTAATTAACCTTTACAACACCCTTAAGGTAGAGGATAAGATGAATTTTTATCTTCTGTACAACCACTTTAAACTGTATAGAATGGCCTTCATGCTTCCTTTTCATGTTAAACAGCATCTAACCTTACAAGTAATTGCTGAAGGCATGATCCATGTATACAGTCACTTTAGCATTGGATTCTTATGGAGTGTCTTGAAACAACCAGAGAACAAACATGTACAAATATATCGCAAAAGAAGTTTTTTGCAGTTAGAATATAAAGATTTTCTTTAAAATCTTTCTCTAGAGCCAACAGTATAACCAAGCTCTTGACTGCTAGGAACAAACTTAGCAGCTACTCTTGTTAACTGAAACGCAGCGCGTATTGGGTAAAGATAGACCATTTGGAAGTCTTTAATTGAAGTAACTTAACTACTTAAGCAGTTACTTAAATTAAATAGAAAATAGCAAAGGTTCACCGTGGTATCTTAAGACGCACCATTAATCTCATACCACTGAAATCTTCACTAAACAACAGGATGCACACAGAGTAAAAGGAGGGGGATAACACTGACTGGTGTAATGCAATAAAAGAAAAGGATACAGTCAATTGGTTAGAAAATTTTTCCAGAAAGTATTCCAGGTGAGATTTTTATATTTATATCAGTGTATGCCGCATCAAAGATCTACCAGAAAGTATCTAGATCTAATTGTATCACCTTAGGGAACAAAGACATTCTCTTTAGATGTTGATCACTTTCCTATCGAAGCTGTCATTTTTGATTTATACAGCCTCTGGTGGTAGCTGTTACAGGTTCTGTGACCTAATTAAGATTACGTATACACTGCACTTTACATTTCCTTCTGAAATTGTACATGGAGGTTTTTATTTACAACTCAGGAAACGGACTGAAAGGTTCTTTGATTCACCTGTGTTCACAACATTTCTTTTGTGATATTAATAGCCTGCTGCATTTTAATAATGTGAGCAGTAAATCTAAAGCCATACTGTAATGATTTCTGTGGGTCCAGAAGAGCTTTCTCCCCAGAACTCTCTTTGAAGCCATCTTCAATCTTAGATTCTTCTTTAGATAACAAGCAGTTTGTGATTTGTTCTGACTAAGCTGCCACAGTAGTGAATATTAGTGTTTGAAATAGCTCCAGTGTTCTGTAGCATATTTAAAATAAAATACTAAAAGTTCCAGGGTACAAAACATATAGAAGGGCTTCACTTTTGATGAGTATTTGCTGAAATACACATTATGCTACTTATTAGTTTCACAGATCTGTGTGGATTTATTTGGATCTAATTCTTTGTACAATAATTTTACTTACTAGTTCTGCCTTAACAAATTTTCACCACAAAGATTTTAAGATTTTAATTTTTGGAAAATGCTGCACTGCACTCTTAGTAGACCATAAAGACTCTGTGTGTATGATGTGCACATTTCACATTGAAAACTCAGAACTGAGAAAAGTAAAATTTCATGCCACACAAAACAGCAAAACCAGTAGACTTTGTAATAATTGTACTTTTCTCAATTTTACTTTCCCTTTCCTACTAATAAGCTACTCACTAATATAGCACACGGTGCAGTGACACTACATTGGCAAATACCTCAGAGGGAGGCCATCTATTTTTGCACACATAAAATCCATTCGATATTGATGTAACAAGATGTAACAAGAGAGCAAGTCTGAGTCATAAAAGAGACTTTCACCACAGAGATATAAATTTGAATTTAGCAGAAGCATTCACTTGACAGCTCCAGGGATTTTTTTTTTTTTTTTTTTTGACCATTGTCTTTCTTCCCTGGAAGAAAGAAGTTTCTAAGTTTAAAAGTTTCTGATGGACGCAATGAGCAAAGACTGATTTCAAAATGTAAATGTAGGTTAACTGTTGTCTGATACTTACTCGGCTCCACTGTGCATGAATCTTCTCATCTGGGATATATATCTCATTCTCTGTTGCAACTTAAATGCATTCATGCTAAAAGCAAAATTATTCTGCTTTTGGAATTAACTCTCTCTCTGAAATAGATGATTATGGTACAATGCCTGATATTTCTGTAATAATCATGCATTATGAGGAGTGCATCAACTCTGCAGGTGTATCTGATTTAAGAAACACCTGATCCCTCTGTTTTAAGACGGATAGTATTTTCCAGTGGTATTTTAATTTATTAAGCAAATACAAATTATAACTTCCAGGCCCTTTGAATTTTCATCATTTTGTTGAAATTGGTAACAAACTGACAGTATATGATAGATAGGTAACTGCATAGTTACCTATTTGTCAGATACTGTCAATAACCCCAACTCCACATAGTCATGCATGCTACTTCATCTGTTGTGACCAGCAACTTGATGTCCTAGGAAAAAACGTGGTTTAGTACATTGGGATTCCTTCAATAACAAAGGGAATAATAGAAATCTGACAGAAAAGCTTGTGAGTTATCTTTTGTGACTCTTCTCACAAGCTAGTACTAGAAACAGGATACAATAATATGCAAGCTAAAAGGTGAAAGATAGTTGTCTGTGAAGAAGTTTCAAGATAAACTTAATAATGACTTTTTCTTTTGGAAGATTTGAGGAGATCTATGAAATGATACAGTCTGTGAGATTAACATATATGTCACTCTGCAGCTCTCTTCAAAGGCCATGGATAAACTGATACCAGTAAAATATTGCACCAAATATAACTTTTCTATTTCTTAAGACTCTAGGTAGGTTGGCAAAGGATTTGAGGGAAAGTAGCCTTTATGAAAGCTTTGTAATGAAGAGTAGAATTTACAGAGTTAAGATAAACTGCAAGGTGCTGGGTTATGTTGAACTATAAATTATATCAGAAATTATGTATAACAGAAAAAAAATCGGTTTCCTTACTTCTTTATATACTTAAAGGAACCTTATCCTATCTACCACTTTATAGATTTCTTTTTTAAGTGAACATTTAAAAAATGTACTATGATGGCTCAAGCAGTAGGTCGTAGGAGATCAATCAACTTTTGGACTGCTAATCCAAGGTAGTTTGTCGATTCCGAAGAATCAAAAAGAAAAAAAAAGCCTTATGCTTCTCAGTGCCTCTGAGAGGTGTTTTAGACTCTGGTGACTCTAGACATTTTGTTTTCCCTAGTTTGATTTGTTCACAGACCTATTTAATGGCTAATATGGAAACCCAGGGAAGTGGTTGAATGGATCCAAGGAGGATAGAAAGAAATAGTGTTGGAACTCTTCCTGGGAATAGCATAGTTAGTCTGGGCCATCTAATGACACTAAGCTCCACAGAAATGTTATGATCTTTCTTTCCTCCTTGCCTCTCTCATCCTGTTACCAGCGTAGGACTGGAAACTGTATAAAATTATTTGTCTAGATGGAGAGACACCTTAAAGTTACTGGTTTGTGTTTGCAGTGTATCATGTTTCTACATGATCCCTCAGTGAAAGGGACTTTTTCTAAATTTAAACATTACAAGGATTTATTGAACACTCTGCAATAGCAAAACCGTGCAATTTGAACAGAAAATTGTTAAAAGATTCAGAGGAGGAACACTAAACGTTTGGAGTCATGATAATGGGTTTATAGGCAACACTGAGAAAGTTCTAGGGAAGTGGAGAAAGGTGTTGATATTTCAAAAAGTGAGCAAGGATGGAGCTGCACGACAACACAAGTTTTCTTGTACAAGAATTATTGTACAAACGTTAATGTGTTTTCAAATAAAGATTTGGGTTACAAAGTGTGACACACTAACCTGGACTGCTGTGACCATGAAGCAGATGTAGAATTAAAGACAGGTTGATTTACTGAAGTCCTATTATAAAGTTCAGAGAAGTGAAAGTATAAAAAAAGAGTATTTATTAAGAAAGAGTAGTACATCTGAATATGACACTTCAAAGAAGATTAATAAAACTCTGTGTCCATTCCTGATACCAGATTCCAGAAGTGTCAGTCATAAGCTACGGAAGATCAATCTATTTGGCTTAATTGAGAAGTGAGTCGCCTACAGGCAACTAGAGAATACATATCTGATAATGGAAAACTATTTCACCTTGCCAAAAAAAGCAGCAGGGGTATTCAACAAGAGGAATGACTTACCTGAAAATACAGTGGTCCCTACCAGTTAATGAAAATATACTCAAACATAACATGAAGTTAAGACTTGATGGTAAAAATTACCAGATACGTTTTTGTATCTTTTGTTTGGAAAGACATCAGGTAGATTGATTTTCTTGTAGCTTGAAAATGTATGGACCTAAAGAGGGACAAGAAATTTCCACTCATAAACCAAACTTTTTAATAAAACCCAGGTTCTCCTATTTACATTTTCAATTAAAGTTTCTGGAAGTCTTGGGAAGCATTAAAAATTCTCCACAGGAAAAGCTCATTTTGCACTTGTTCCACCAAAAAAATTAAACACTTTCTGTTCAGAACTAAAAGAAGGATTAAAAAAAAAAATCCCTCTTAACTGGTATAAAAGCCTTTTCAGTCCTTATGTAAAAATTCATTGTTGAGATACACAACAACTTTAGTGCTACATTATTGCTTTAATTATTAGCAGCTTAGATTTAACTTAGTATTTTTTCCAGGTAAAATCTTCTTCAAGGTGAGTTAAAAAAATTCCCTCTCGCTAGCCTGCCTTCAATGCTGTTTAGAGAAATTGGCACACTGCTTTTGTAACAGGTCGCCCGTGTATTGATAGAGACAGTGCTACAAACAGGATTTGTAAAAGGGGTGGGGAAGGGTTTGTAAAAGGGGGGGGGAAGAAAATTTGTGATAGCAGTGGTTCTATCTAAAATAGGATGAATGTAATAGAAATGTTGGCTCTAAGGAGTATTAAGGTATATGTGTCTGTACAGACACAGATAAGTAGGCTGACATTTTTAACTTCTGAGCAGATAAACTTAAATGCTAGATTCTGGCTTGAAATTAGTATATGGTGAAAATTTATGCTGCTACTAACTACAGATTGCCTAGAATCTCATCAGTTTTATTTAGCATCTGGCAGATGCGAGGCCCTGGGAACCCAGTTGCCAGAATAGAGTGGTCAAAAGTTGCCCTTACAATGTAGGGTGTTTGCCAAGTGTTTATGCTTTGCTCAGAGAAGCCAAATGGCCAGCTTGAACCCAGTAACCAACATTCACACACAGGCTCCTACAGGTGAACAGAGTGTAAAGAAAAAAAGTCTAATTCTGAAAGATCTAAGGAGATATAATTTTTTAAATGAAAATAACCATTTTATATGCATATAATTTTGAGAATGAGAAAGCAGACTTTTCTCAATTTGTCTGGCTGAGCTAGAATATGCTTTAGCAGTTCAGTTATTGGAGCCAAAATTAACCAAAAGATCTTTCACATAAGGGCCCATTTCTGTGGCAACTAGAGAGGTATGGTGCAAACAATATTATCAAGTGTCTAAGGAAAAAGATAGCCAGCAATCATGGTCTTCATAACACTAGAGTTAAATATAGTCTTCCAATTGAGTTAGGGGGAATTAGCTCAGGCTTCTGCTTCTGTAGTGTATAAATTTTAGGCATAATCTGAACAAATGTTTTAAATTCATAAAGTTTTAACATTTGAGATCTTAAGCAGTTAGCAGCAAATTAGAAGGCATTTGTCTAGGTAGGGAAGTCAATATTTTCTTAGGTCTCTTTTTAAAACTGTTAATGAGGTCTCAAAAAGGAATGGTGTATCTAAATGCAAAAATCCAAACTGAAAAATAGAAGCAGAACCATTGGAAAAGAATTTATTCATTGTATGAGGAAATATTAAATAACCAATTCTGTCAGTTAGTGGAATTTATAATGAAATAAGAACAAATTGGTGGAATTAAAAGCTTGACTGACAGAGAAAAATTATCCTTTGTTAGTTTTGCTATGTATGGGATGATAGGTCTGACTCCAGAATGTAATGCCAAGGGACATTCTGGAAGGCTGAAATAAGATGGGGCAACACATATATCAAGGGAAATTTAGAGGTTAAGGAATTGAAACTGTCAATGGCTAAGAAATATAGTGAATCATTCTTCACTGAGCCAGAGGCTAGAAGACCTAATGAGCTAATAATAGCACACATTTCATACCCCCAGGAAAAGGGAGACATCAGAATGACATAGCAAGATAAAGAGGATTGGAAGAGTAACATGATTGGGATCATATGTGATTAAAATATCTTGTCATTAATTGAGGGAAATGATAGAAAGGTTTTCCATGATGGAAACAATAACAAAACGTGACAGTGTTCCAAAACACTGTATGCCCAGATATGGATCGTAAAAAGATTTAATCACTTTGTTTTGGTGCCCTTTTCATTTTTCTTCTCAGAAAGAGAAAATTGCAGGAAGAAATGCTTCCTGAATACAAATAAATAACTTAGTACCACCCTCCAATATAGAATAGTCCTGCATGATGCAACTCTAAATTGAAAGGTTAACACAAAAAGTAGCAGCAAACTATGAGGAAAGAAAACTGAAGTGACATCAGGGATCATGCAAAGACATCTGATTTTATATTTAATAAAAAATTGTTACATATAGTGCTAGTTATATTGAAGTCAGACTCAGTAGATGTATACTGGCTTTTGACTTTATTGAGGCCTATGCCAAGTAAACATAGCAAAGCCTGGTCTGTGTTTCAGTGGTATCTATTTCAAATCCTCTTCTGGGGCATTAATCTTTCTAGGAAACCTTGGTTGAGATGGGAATTGCAATGGTATTATGAGTTTTTAGCCTTACAGCCCACCCACCAGCTGAAAAGTGTGGTTAATTCTTGCCTTGTGTAAAGTCACTGAGGGGAAGCCATGCCTTCAGATGAGCTGTGGACAGAGGAGGGTCAGAATACACAAAATTTACCTGCTTCTTGGGGATGGATGAGTAAACAGTAGGAAAACGTTGCATTGGGATTGTTTTTCATTCAATGAAGTGAGAAAAGTAGGCCTCCGAAGGCATGTGAAAAATATGTTTCTCATAGAAATACTAACTTCAGGTAGTCATTTTTTGTCTGTTCTTTCCACGTACACCTTGTGCTCTATGAGCCCTACCAATTATTTTCAGACTTCCTGTATAGAGGAGATATGGTATTCTCATCATAATTAGTTTCACTTCAGAATGATAGCACTAGATAGTGCACGTAGGACCTGTAAAGTGCTGTAACAAGTAGTATCATTGGACTTATGAAGGTGTTAAATATTTTAATCATAAGACATTATATGTTCTTTAAAGGTTGAAAACTATTTACAACAAAATAATTTAAAACCATTTCCCATAAGAAATACCTTTATTATCTGTGTCCAATTCCTCACTTTAAAGCTTACAAAGCAAGTTTTTTCACAAACTTGTTTAACAGTTTACTAAAAAATTCAGAATATTCTATCCCCATCTCCCACTGCCTTATAAACTGACATTGGGCAGATTCAAATTATGAAAACAGTCTCATCTATTGCTGATTTGCCTGGTGACATTTCATCACCAAATCTCCCTGGCATATAATGTAGCTCATCTCACAGATGTTTTTACACCAGAGATCTCAGTGGGATTTTTTTTTTCTTTTTAATTTTCTGCAAACTGATTTTTCTGTCAGTGAGAAATAAGGAGTACAATTATTTCTTTAGTGGCAATGGAATGCAGGAAGGCCAGATATTCCCAGCAAGCACAATTGTGATACTGAAAAGCATACAGGAACCCTCAATGACATGCTCGCACATTACTTTCTGAAGATCTGTTCTGTTGGGTAACTTTGCAGCAGCATCTTTAAAAAAATATTTATATTGAGGTGATGAAACTGAGACTCCCATGGGCATTTTAGCCAATTGTCTATTTCCTGATCTAGTTTTTAAGTGCATGTTGTTGTTCTGTTGGCATTCTGTCATCGACGCTATTCCCAGTTTGTATTTTCATATTATGCATCCTTGTTGTTTGTCTGGAAAAAAAAATATGAAGTTCCTATATACAATTCTCACAAGTTCTGTTTGTTTGGGGCTTTTCCTCCCCGCTTTTTTTCCCTAGCTGAGTGGTGTTCAATATTCTGTTTGGTTATTTGTTTTTTTTTTTTCAGACAATACATACACAGACTAATCTTTTTTCTCTCCTTCCCTTCTTTTTCGGTCTTCTTTCTTTCTTCACTTTCCTTCCTTTTCCTCAACTTTTTGTAATTTGAAAATGCTAACTTTTCATCCAACACAATAAATTCTATTTAGTCTAATTATTGATTAATAAAATTTTAGTCAAAGGTAGGCAAAATAAGTGGTGATGTGGTGCTATATGAATTAGTTCAGCACTCAGCCCCAGGTATCAGAGATCTGTACTTGATTATTTTCCTTGTTTGATGGGTTTTTGAACTTATATTTCCACCTCAGCAACATTACCTTAACCAACAGACTCTTGGAGGACAGGAAATACCCAGCTGACATTGATCTACTTTGTATAAACACATCAACAGTCTGCAGAGCCACTAACTCTTGAGCACTCCATTTTACACAACAAACAGTCGTAGACCAGACTACTGATTAATCTTCCTTTACCTTTGCCTTTTATGCACAACAAAACTGCTTTGGCAAAAACACCCCAGCAAATGAAAACCTATCTCGTTTGAGTATTCTCTTCTGTGGTTGAATAATCCCTTAGAGGTGGCAACTAAAATGATCATCTATACTCCATGCAAAGAAATATAGAATTCTCTGCTTTTCCTGTGTGGATATAACTCTGATATATTCATTTTATTGTCAGAACTATCACCCTCTTAGAATATTTTATAATTTTTTTCAACACGGTTTTCATGCGTGCTTGTTTTTGAAATAGTTTTCATAGTTGGCTGAATTTTTTTGACAAACTCTATCCATTTTTATGCTTAGAAGAAAAAGTCATTGGTGTGCTGAGAAAGAGCTTGCAGTTACATGGTAGCTTGTCAGAGAAGGAAGGCTAGTGAAGCAAAGACTGAAGCGGTCCCATTGACATACTACTGGTTTTTTGAGGTTCATTAACAGTGAGTTCCATCAAAACCGAACTTTTTTAAATGGGGAAAGTGAGCTCCCATATTAAAAATTAGATCATGAGAGTAGTCTATCAGCCCCAAAACCTCCAGTGTTTCAAAACAGGCAGACAGCTGATAGGTTGCCTTGAAGAAGTGCTGAATATAGAGAAAAAGATTTTGGTGAGAATCCACTGGCTTGGAGTATGGTACCTTCTTATATTACTGTGTAATGAATAATGCATACTCCTCTTTGTTCAAGGAAATGTGATGGTATGATAGATGAGAGTCTGCCAGGATCATCTGGGCATAATGCCTGAGAGCAGAGGTGGAAAAAGTGACCTCTTAAGTTCTTTCTATGATATGGTGACCTTTTTTAAACATAGTGATTTCATCCTTAGGTATAACGTTTGGCCCTGGTTTCCTAGTTGGACTGTATGGACACACACTCTCCTGATTATGTAGGCAATCCAGCTGGTATTCATTCCCTTTTAAAAATATTTGTACAGATCCTGCATTTGTACCTCTTTAAGCAGTTTCCTTAAAGGTGTTTTTCTTTGGAGGAAAGAAAAAGGTTCAACCCTTTATTTTAATTTCAACTACTGTATACTTATACATTTTTATGAGAAGTAATAAACAAACAAAAAAAGAGATTTAGCTGCTTTCCGTCTCTGTAAACCAACCAGCCTCACTTGCTGTGAAGAATTCCTCTTACACTTGCTGGACCAAGGTGTGAAGCAGAGTCAATGCCAAAGTTGTGAATTTGTTTCTGGAGGTAGAAAAGGACAAAAGTACCTATCTGCTGAAAAAATTACTTGAGGAAACAAGCACTGCATCATTTCTAAAGGGTTTATAATATGAATTAAAAGTTTCTTAGTACAATTTCTTTTAGTGTTCAAAAGTTCTGGGCATCATTCTGAGGCAAGATTTTGTGTGGTGTTGTTTCACTGAAATGAATGGGATAATGTTGGACTCTTGCTGGATGAGAATATGGAGAATTTGACCTACAGTTTTTTGTTTCTAATTCTCTACGGGACTTGATTGACTAAATTAATAAAAAAATAAATTGTTTACAATTTAATTGTGCAGTGTTTGATTGGTCAGGGAATTTAGAGAGCTCACAGGAGAATAATTTATGTTTCCAGTCCTGTTTATAGCCAGTTCATTCTTTGTACAATTGCTACAATTTTTCATTGTAGAGGGGCATTTTTTACAGATCATATAGTCATTTTAGTAGGAAAATAATGTATTTCAATTGATAATTTTAGTAAATTTGAGGCAAGTGTTCGTCATGTGCTTGAAAAATACACAAACCTGTCAGGTTTTGGATTTATGGTGGAGGCTGTTTGGCAGCTAAATACCAGCAGTAGAAACTCTGAAGGCCAAGACCTCTCTTAACAAGGTCAAGTCTTGGTGCTGCACCTGGGCTGGGGCAAACCTGGTTGCCAGCCCAGGCCGGGGATGAACAGATCGAGAGCAGTCCTGCCCGGAAGGATTTGGGGGTGCTGGGGGTGAGAGGCTGAACCCAGACATGGGCACTCCCAGCCCAGACAGCACAAGAAAGATGGGAAGAGACTA
The DNA here is from genome assembly GCA_013397845.1 of Melanocharis versteri. Classification (NCBI taxonomy): domain Eukaryota; kingdom Metazoa; phylum Chordata; class Aves; order Passeriformes; family Melanocharitidae; genus Melanocharis; species Melanocharis versteri. The sequence goes on along the minus strand of VZTG01009605.1, from coordinate 150,285 downwards.
TTTATAGGGACATGTAGAGACAGGACAAGGGAGAAGGGCTTAAAACTAAGCGTAGGTTCAGGTCAGATATTAGGAAGAAGTCCTTTGCTATGAGGGTGGTGAGGCCCTGGCACAGGTTGTCCAGGGAATCTGTGGATGCCCCATCCCTGGAAGTGTTCAAGGCCAGGCTGGATGGGGCTTGGAGCACCCTGGTCTGTGAATGGTGTCCCCACCCACAGCAGGGGGGTTGGAACCAGGTGATCTTTGAGGTCCCTTTCAACTCAGGCCATTCTTTAATTTTATATTTCTATGTTGAGATCCTCTCACAGTCACGACTAACAGCTCTTGGGTGTAGGCAGATTCAAACTGGAGTGAAAACAGCACTTAGCTGATCTAGCATGATTAATTTTGAGTAACTTTGGAAGGTAAGTTAATAGACCTAGGCCAAGCTTCAAACTGTGATAGCACTACAGTAAAAAGATGCAATTGTTAAACATAATCTTCTGCACTAATTTTCCATAAAGAAAGTTGGAATCTAGGGTGCATATATAATAAGAGGGAAACATATAAGGTAAAGCAGTAGATTTACATATACAAATTTGCATATTCAATACGTGCAAGTGGGTATTTATATTTGGTAAAGAAAAACATAGGTCTATTTTATATTTACAACTGTCACCATCTTTCTTGCTACATTTCAGATACTGATGATTTCAATGCAAAATTGAAAAACTTAAAGGGCTGGAGGTGTTTAATGAAATCACTTTAATTGTGATTTTCTCTATGTCTCACCTAGACATTGAGGACTCCGTATAACAACAACAATATTTCTCAGAAAATAACAATGCAAATTCTTACTTCTAAACTGTTTCCAAGACACTTGAAAAATATTTTTCTGCGTCTTTTGGAAAAAAAGCAGTCAAACAAAGAATTTTGTTGATGGAGGTAAGAAAGGAGAAGTGAAACCTCCAAGAATTGATAGAAGTCTTCCAGTTTAAAAGTCAACCTACCTCAACCTGCTTCAAATTACAGGAAAAAATCCATCCACTCTGATTTTTCTTCCAAAGCATTGCCTTTCCACCTGTTATTATTGAGAGAAAAGCATGGAAATACTCTGTTAATTTAACAGTATTAAAATAGTTAGCAGTTTATTGATCCATAAGATGGTGATTACTTATTCAACAGAGTACAGATTATATTTACTATTCAAATAAGAATGGATTGTATAATAGGCTCTTGTCTACATATTTAATTTTCAGCTTCTTATTTCTTTCTAGTACTGGACAGTTCAGTTAGATATGTAAGGGCTTGGAGGCAGGTAAATAGAAACAATTAGTATCTATTGATGACTGGAATGTGTGTGATAGATAATCTTTGATGGTAGGCAACACAGATAATTTGAAAGTGCCCATACAAAAGAAAAAAGTTGAAAACCTGGTGGAAAAAAAAAAAAAGGAATTTCTGGAGAAGGAAAATCATGTCTTTAAGGAAATTTGCTCGGAGTGTAGTCTTGTTCTTTTAATTTCATGTAAGGAGGATTTTATAGGATAAATTAATATGTGATTATTTGAAGAAATTAGATGTGGTTTTTTCTATGTATTTTTTATAAAAAATGTAACAGTATATTTAAGGAAAAATGTGTTGAGGGTTCAACGATAGTCTAAGAAACAATTCTTTTCCATATTTAGATTATTTTGTCACATAATGTGAACAATTGGAGTAGAACTGATGCATCCTTTAAGCATTGAAAATGGGTCTCATGGATGTGTTAATGTTAACGTAACATAGAAAGTAAGAAAGGAAACTTTCTAAGAGTATCCTTGATCAAGATGACTGTTACAAAATTCAGCAGTCGTATTTGTATAAATATGTCTGAAATACTCCATTGATTTTGAATGTGTCAGCCCTGAAATCAAGCTAATTCTTCTTAAAGATCTTCCAGCTCAATGCTAATTCCTGACTCTAAGCTCTCGCTCTGTTGAAGGCGTTGACTTGAGTCATTAAATCAGAGATCAAAATGTCCTTCTGTCTAGACCCTTGTACTATTAAAAATGCATTTCTTCCTAAAATAGGACATTTAGTACCACATAAAGAAATGGCCAGATGTGTCTGATAACTCCAACTTGTGACACTGAATTTGTTCTCTAACTGGAGGTTTCTCTCTGGCATTTTTTCTGAACGATTTGCTATGAACCCTAAAGCTGCTCAGTGTTCATCTTTGTGCAGAGGAGATGCCTCATGTGTCAGTTCAGTCTATGAACCTGGAGTTCCAGCACCAGAGAACAAAATTCCCTTTCCTTCTGAGGTTCTTTTGTAAGAGAAGAGGTAGAAGCTGACTGAATTTTTATGCTTACCATTTATATGTCAAATAAATGCATAAAAATTTTTCACTTTTGCTCTAAGAGAGTGCATTTGAAAGCAACTAGGCCAAATGTAAGATAGGAAGACATAGTTACTCTGTAATTTCTTTTGAAACATTAAAGCAACTAAGAAGTAGTCCCAGCTTTTTGCTGCAGAAAGTGCTGTAGAGTATTCTGCTAATAGGCTTTTTTCACTTGGCATCACCATTAACTACTGAACTTTAATACGTGAACCAAGGATTTTTTGTGGTTTTGCAGGTTAATTTGAGTCTATACTATCTGAAAAGAGTAGTTCTGGTGAAGTTTTTGTTAATAGTGAGACTAGGAATATGCATGATATTTAGGCTCACAAATTTAAGTAACTCTCCAATACTGAGAAGTGGTGGTGGTCCATGTCTGGGAAAACACATATAATCTAAATTTTTCTGATTCTTTCTATTTTCCAATGTAAAAAAA
>VZTG01009605.1:0-147464 GCA_013397845.1 Melanocharis versteri | reverse complement strand
AAAAAAAAAAAAGAAAGAAAAAATCCTCTATTACATCTAGACTACTTTGTTTTGCTAAATAAAAAAACTTTCTTACATCTAATCACAGTTGAAAATTTATGACTGCTTGGTCCTGTAAATAACTCAGTACCAGAAATACCACCTGAATGACTCTTAGAAATGATGGGTTGTTTTCACAGTCTTACATGTCATCATAAATTACTCTTACAAAATAAGACAATATTCTATAATGGTACAGTAAGATAAATGTGATCGGGAAAACAGCATTTTATTTTATTGAAAATATGGGATACGTCCCAAGCGTGAGATATTCTCTTTTATTTCTCAGATGTCAACAGTACATTTGCTGAAGGAATAAGATTGAAATGTTCATGATACAGTTATGCTCATGAAATCTTTCAAATATATGCATTGTTTTACGTGCAACAAAGAGATGAAGGACTAGGATTTTCTTTTTTTAATCCTGGAGACATACTGAGGTGCAGGTACTAAGAACATATAAAATACTTTGCATGAAAAAGACTTTTTAATATCATATTTTCATTGATCTAAATCTTCACTGAAGAATTAATGCAACTTTGCTGTCTAGAATAGAATCAGGAAGACTTCTCTACAGCTGAGGCTAAGCAAAGGTTGTGATATTACAAATTAGAACTAAATAGGAGACTGGTATTGAGAAACTGGAACCTTGTTAGCTCTACTAATGATGAATCAAGTCTCTGAGACAAAGGGTCCCCAAAGGTGAGATAGCTGGAGTTTGAATACAAATCACTGTATTATTATCAACACATCCATTCATGAAAGCAGGTTTGTAATACATATTTGAAACTGAGCTCTCAGGGAGATTAGGCAAAGTCTATGTAGATAAAGTGTATAGGGAGGCTGAGATGTATTTCTTTGTCTATAACTACTTTAATAAAATAACCAGACAGAAATATATTTCTCCATGAAAAAAATAATATTAAAAGAACATTGTTAAAGTCTCAAAGGCAAATGCTGAAAAACTAAGAAAAGTATGAAAGTAGTATCACGCTAATACATTTACAAAATGGAGCAGTTTCTTGTTATGCTAAATACTGCTGTTGGACCCACGATTTTTTCTGTGCAAATGGTGTGTGATGTCACTCAATGGTCAGCTATTCAACTTTTTATCCACAAGCGTGATGCAAACTACATGTTCTCCAGACTCTGCTTTGTAGACACAGTTTTTACCTCCCCCTTTTTTACAGTGCTAATTATTGAATTAACAGAAGACTTCACAGGTATGTTTGCACACTTTGGCTCATATTTCTTCTGGAAGATTTTTCCATTTATGAATGAGGAGCAGAGGCACAGAGATATTAAGAAAAATGTTATGTTCTCATTTGAGAGCATTTGAAAGGAATGAAACGGTTGTTGGTTTTGTTTATTTGTTGGTTGGTTTGTTTTTCCTTCCCTTAGTATTGTCATCTTCAGTATTACCCAGCACTCCAGGTATTTAACACACAGTTCCCGGTGACTTCATCTGCAGTTCTTGCAGTTCTGAAAATTTTTGAGGAATGACATTGTGATTTGTGTACTTGTTCTGGATTCCAGAGGAAGGTGCTCAGGTAATCACTGAAGAAGGGTACACATGTGTTTTCTGGACTACTTTTTTTCCCTATTCTTGTTTTTTCTACATCTCGGTGTTTATTTTCCAAAGAAATTTATCCAATTTTATCCTCTCTATCTGTTTCCATCCTGGACAGTTTCCAAAGCTGATTAATAGATCTAAGTTTGCCTTTGGGGCATTTTCTAAATTCTTTTTTCATCATCAATTTAGTGTGGCTTCTAGTGTCCCACTTTCTGTTCACATATCTTGTGTCTTCCATAGCAACTTCTGTCTGAATCAATACAATAAATAGCTGTTTTCAAAACGGTAAGATGAGATGGTTGTCTCAAGTACAAAAGTACACCTCAAATATTTGACGTTCAACACTTGACTTTCAGTTAATGTTTGTGACTATTGTTATTGTTGTTGGTACTACTACTAAGTCCTATTCCACAAAAAATTTTCTTCTGTCCCTGATTTTTTCAGGCTTTGCCTCTTGGTTTAACTGCATGAAAAGACAATCAGCCCTTGGGCACAGGGAAACATAGAAGTGTAAAGTTGGACCCACCTGAGCAGTATCTTAACAGGTACTTTATCCCACCCACAGCTCACAAATAAACATTGCTGATTAAAAAGGGACGCTTAAAATCCTTCTCAAGTTCCTTATTTCAGCCATTTGAAAATGCACCTCTCTAAAGAAAGGAATACAAATTTCACTGAGTGAGAGAAAAAATAGAAAGAACATGAAGTTGTAGGATGCATTTCTGCTAAGTGAGATAGTCCTGTACTCTAGAGCCTGCCTGGCTTATCATGTTTTCTGCCTCCTTTAAAATTATTTGCTCACCCTTTGCTCAAATTTTTGCGACGCTCTCATGGACTGTTTAGAACTTCTGTGTGTATACACTGGCCTATGTACTGTCCTACAAGTACAACAGACTTAATCTTCAGTTTTGTCGTGGTAAAGCAGATATTTTGGAATAGATTTCCAAGAGGAATAATGTGACATGATATTGATGCTTTGTGTTAGAGACTAGTACCTGCCTGCAATAGGAGGAGACTGAATTCAGTGACTGCAAATTCTGTCCCAATCTGGGCTCTTCTGACCAGGATGCCCTGTAAATATTTCCTAGAGGAATGACTTCAAAGAAGACAGTCTGACAGCATCTTCTCTTTGAGACCTGAACTGGCAAAACTGACAGAATAGGACAGAGAGAAGGGTTGAATTGAGCTGGATATGGTATGTAGGGTCTAATGCTAAGCAGTTTTTGTGTGTAGAAGATTTTTGTTTCTCAGTTTTTTGGCTTTAATGTTTGTACTGGGTCTGTCTGAGATGAAGATGCAAAGTTGGCTTTCTCCATGGCAGCTTGTATGGTGCTGTGCTTTGCATTTGTGTCTGAAGCAGCATTGATAGTACGCTAGTATTTGGCTACTGCTGGAGAGTTTAATATGAAGGCTTTCTTTTCCCTGTTCAGCCCTAAAAGGAACAGGCTGGATGTGAGAAATGGCTGAGACAGGGCAGTCAGGACAGCTGACACAAGCTGACCAAAGGGGGATTCCATACCACTTTGCATTGTGCCCAAGCAATAAAGGCGAAGGAAGTGGCCTATTGGTAGTTGTGGTGTTTGTATTCCTATTTTGTGTGCTGGGGTGCTGCTCTCCTGGAAGTGGGTGAACATCTGCCTGTCAATGGAAAGTAGTAAATTAATTTCTCTATTTGGGTCTACTTGCATGGCTTTTATCCTCCTTATCAAACTGTCATTATTTTGACTGATGAGTTTTTTCGTTTCCTTTCTGTTTTTACCCCCATCCCCTGGGGGAAGGGGATGTGAGTGAAAGGAGGAATGATTGGCTACCATCTGGACTCAATCCACTGCAATATTTAAGATAGAACTTTTGCAAAATTTAGGCATCATAATAATTTTTGATATTGTTGTTCAGCTGAAGTCTTTCATTATAGTGTCAGCTTCCCACTTTTTGTCATTTAGGTAGAAGAGCTAATCAGTGTAGGTTAGATCCCTGGATTCCATTCAAAATTAAATCTGTAAATTGAAAACTTTATTTTTGAGTTTCACATTGCCTGAACTGACTCTTGCCGTGGCCACAAACTAAAGACCAACAATTCTTACCACACTCACGATGAACTTTTTGTCAGATGAAGAGAGTGAAAGTGGGAACTAGATTATGTGATGGCGTAAATATAAAACCTCAACAAGTGGGAGAGAGAAAGTGTTTCACTGGAGAGAAAAATAATTTATACATGCTTGGAGCAAAAGGTGCTATGCGTCTGTGAACATGTATATTTTAACAAAGGCCCTGTCTTTATAGGCTGTAAAGGCAATCTCTCTTCAAGTCCTTGTGGAACTGTTTAATCACAAAACCAACCTTATTACCATATGTTCTCAACTTACTTGACCTAGATAATCTAAATAACTGAATACTTTAATAGAGTTAAAATAGTTTCATTTTATATTATTGTTGTCTTTAAATAACCAAGGGTACTTATATCTCAAGAGGTCAAGCTTTGCTCTGAATGGCAGTGTCAAAAAATTTCTCCCAATAATGCATATTATTGAAATATGACTTCCAGTATACTGCATTTGATTTCTTTAATGATTTAATACTGTCAATGTTGTGATTCAAGTAAACTGACTAATTAAAATTGACAATATTCTGCTTTATTGATCACTATTTAAAACATGCATCTGTTAAACTCTTCCTGCAAACATTAGTTTATTTTTTTAGGCATACTTTATCAGAAGATCTGTGACACTTGCATGAATTCTAATCCTACTATTTATCAACATTATTTTCATTGCTGGAAAATATTTCATTGCAGAAAATATTACAAACCCTCACAATATGTTGTTTAGTTGCTGTGGGATGCTCAGATTATATGTGGTACATGTTGTAGTCTTATATTTTGGCTGGCCTTATGCAATCTGGAACAAAAGCTGCATTGTCATTCTGCTCATTAGGACTGCCAGAAAAAGTTTTACATGCAAGTTGTGCAGTGTCTACTAGGTCTACTCAAAACAGATATGTTTTTCATAGGATTGCATAGCTTTGTTCTTGGGTATTTGGCTCTAGTTTGGTGTGAGAGTGAGGAGATATGCAAGGGTAATAGATATGTTATATTGGGGTTTTTTATCTTTGTTTGGTTTGGTTTGGTTTGGGGTTGGGTTTTTTTTGCTTCTCCAGTTCTCTCATGATTTCCCCTGGGTAGAAGCAAGGAATTAACTTATCTTTTCACAGTTTACCAGTGTAGTTTAGAGGTGACTAGAGTATGCTAATGAATAAGGATCATCTTACGTGTTTCCAACTCTTGCAAGCCCATAAATCTGCTACTGCAGACACACAAGACACATCAAATGACAAGATTTGCTCTCTTTGTGTGTTGTAGGGATAGGTATCAGAGCAATTCACCTTGCATTTTATATACCCTTTTATTAAATTATTTTCTTTGGATGGAAAGAAATACTTCTCGTTTGTCATCAAATATTTGATTGCTACCTGCATTGTCTTCTATCGTTTACCTTTTAGCATTCTGATATCAACCTGCATAACTTTGTCAGCAAATTACTGCAATAGGTATTATAGTATTCTATTAGGAAAATTATCTGCATCTTGCCCTATTTTTAGTGTAAACACAGTTGAGGAAAAAATAGGTTACAATATTTAGCTCTTTCTCTATAAAAACAACTTCACATACCTAAAGCAGTTTACTGTAAATGTCTTTTCTATATATCTGCATATGTATGAGAGAAGTGTTAACTCAGACAAAAATTGTATAATTTTTAATTATGAATCAGATATAGGAAGATAATTTTAGTTTAATACTAAGTTTCTGTATGCAGTCTATTACCAAATAAATCTAAAAATACATACAAAAACTTTGACATCCATTGCTACAGGTTTTTGAAGGGGTTCTAGCAATTTATGCTCCAAGTGTAGTTGAAAACAACCCAGTCATACATTTACATTGGGAAATTACAGTGACATGAAGGTTATAGGTTGATTCAAAATTGCATAATCTGAAATTGTTCCTTTTTCAAATGAAGTATGACTCAGCTTTCAAGTCCAGTAATTTATTACAAGTTTGTATATGGCTGAGACCACAGGTCAGATCTAAAATGTGATAGGCTAAAATGGGCACAGAAAAGCTAGGTCTGCATTTTCACTGGTGCATGGAAAATGTACCCAGGATGAGCTCAGCATCAACAATTCTAATTGTTGTCAAACTTATCTCAGTCACTCTGCTGAGGCTGTCAAAGATGCAGAAAAGTTGACATACTTGTTAAAAAAATGAAGGCTGTTTCACTGGGGATAATCATAGATGAGACTGGATTGTTGTGTAACTGAGGAATTCCATTAGAGCAGACCTGGGTCTAAATGGATTATGCAATTTTTTATTGTTTTCTATTTGTTAGCTATATGAGGCAGTTAATGCATGGAAAATATACAACAAAGGTACTTCGGTATCTGTTCAGTGCAATATTCTGTTATCTTTCTTTACCGCCTTTGACTTAATCTCAATGCTTCTCGGCAGCAGTGGGTATATTCCAGGATGAAATGCTGGATGATCTACTTGTATTCCCTGGGTTGTGACTGTAGATAAGATTTCATGACAGAATTCAGTTAAAGAGTTTTAGTAGAAGTTCTTCCTTCTGCTTTCTTATACTGGAAAACTTTTTGATCTTGTGTTTTGTTTCTGGAATAATTTTGTTCACATTTTCTTCACTGTTCTGACGAACTGTGCAATGAGAAGTTCACAGAGTTTTAAGATCATTATTTTGATTGGACAAAGTAATTAATATTTACATGTTCCTGTATCAGGAAATGTAAGTTGCAGCCTGGCATCAAATAATTTATAAGTTGCTTTAAAATCAGAAGCTAAAACATACAAAATGCTTTGCATCTGTGAAGTTGTTTGAGTTATTTCTGTAGCTGGCACCCATTAGAATATAATTTTGTGCCCATTTTTAGTTGTGAGGATGTTAGTATTTAATTGTAGCGGGGAGCATATCATTAGTCTTGAGCATCTGCCAGACATTAAGTTCTTCAGTGGCCAACATTCTTACAGAGCTTTGAAACACAGTCTTTGAGTTCACTGGTGATTTGATATCGTTTGACTGCAGAAGCCTGCAAAAAAAAATATTTGCAAACATTAAAGTTTGTTTTATGTTAACAAAGCATTCTGAATGAAATATGGACAAATAGGCATCAAGGCAAAGATGTTTACTGTTTACTTTTTACTGTTTACTTTTTTTTAATTCTCTCTTTCATATATTACAAGCAAATGGATTTCTGTAGGTTATGTGTGTGTATACATATATCTTGTATATTATTCATGTTAATTCTACTGGGAGAGACACCATATGGAAAATTAGTTGATGCATTTTCATTTTTAAATTATACCAACATGATACATTTCCTGGTGTCATAGAAGACATGATATCCCAGATGGAGCTACACAAAATTTATGTTGAAAGCTCAGCTACTGATGCTTTTAGAAGAAGAACATGCATCAAATCTCCGTTTGATAGAGGGTTTGTTCACTTCAGTGGAGGAGCTTCCAAACAGTGAAAATCTGAAACATGGTCTTTGTCAAAGAGTTCTCATGGACTGATTTTGGACTATATGCAGAAGCATGCTCTGTACAGTTCTCCTTTAAACAACAGCCAAAAGAAAAAAAAATTAAATGTGAAATGACTCATGTAATAAGACAAACCCAGGATATTGCTTCTTGTGTTATATTTCATTTTGGGCTATGATAGATTACTGAAAAGGTCAGGGAGTATATCTAGTGTTTTCAGAAAAATGGAAACTAATCTTTCAAAAAGCAATTCTAATTCTACATGATGTAATTAAGTTGTAGAAACTTAAGATAATTATTTGCTTACTTTGAGGGCAAAATATATTTTATCATAAAGTATTCATTATCTGCACAAATTAATGAAATTAGTGTGCTCAGGTATTCTGGTGCTAGTTTAACTATTTCTAAATAATCTAAAAACATATTTTTTTAAAAGAAATGTGGAAATTATGGCTCCTCTTTCACTTTCCCATGTGGACTGGGAGTGCACATGGACAGGTTATGTCCAGCTTTTCATTCATAAGGAACCCTAAGTCCTTCTCTGCAGGGCTGCTTTAAATGTCTTCTTGTCCCACTCTGTGCTCATTTCTGGGATTGCCATGACCCGTCTGCAAGATCTTGCACCTGGACTTGTTGAAATTCATGAGGTTTGCACCCCGCTCTCAAGACTATCCAGATGCTCTCTGGAGGGCATCCCTTCCCTCCTACGTCATCCACTCATAAATCATACATTTTCTGTGGAAGTCAGGAAATTGCCCACAGAAGCACACTATGAATAAAAATTAAAATTTCTCAGGGAGTTGACTATCCAGAATTTTCTGCTTTTATGCTCTAATTACTCAAAGTATTTCAAATGACAAACTGAAAAAAAACCAGAAACACTTGTACTATTCAGGTAAAAATCCCTGCCATCTTCCTCTTACTGTGCTGTAATTAACATCAACCCTTGCCATGTTATGTATGATATATAAGACAGAAAAGTCTACCTGGCAATAACATTAGTGACAGGATGGTCCCCTTTTATCCAAGGAAAAACATAGAACATTCTTACCCCAACTAATGATTTAGGGAAGACACATTACAGAATCCCATTTTTTCTTTTTGGAAATTGGAAAATCTTTTAACTATCGCAGCAAACTTCTTCAGACAAATGTCTTCCAGTTATTCCCGAGTTTTAAGTACTCTTCTTGAGGACTCCGTCATGTTTTTAGAGTTCTAAGAATAGAGTGCAGCGACCAAAATGAAGCTGACTCTATTGTTGATACTCATTTCAACATTAACATGGAAACCACAATTCGGAATTCATCTTTCAGTCTTCACTTTCTCTACTACTTCCTAGGATGTCCTGGCCTCCCTCCTCTCAAGTTACTTTCTATAGAAGATGCAAATTTGTGGTGGTGTTTGTATTTCTTGTTCTTACTTATCTCCTTCTAACTGGTTTATACCCATCAGGAAGTGTAACGCCAAAATCAAGATGTACATACCAAATGAGACCTCACTACACTCAGTTACCATAGAACCCAAACAATACTTCACACATTTCATGCATGTTTTTGCAGCTTTCATGTGAAAATTATGTATGAAATTAGTTTCGGATTTTTCTCCATTAAACAATAGCATGGCTGTTGTTCATGTTCAGGCTGTGATGCCCTCTAATTTCCAGGTTAGCTTTTGTAGGACTGTGTCCAAGTCATGATAGCTGGTTACTGTTCAATTAATTTCATTAGTGCTCATAAAATTACAGAACTGTAGTTATTACAGACTATTTTTTTATTTTTTCAAGGTGATTATAAAATCAGTTCATTCTGCAACTAGTTATATCCAGCATAGTATATCTGCAAATATAATACGGGAATACCATACTTTATCTCCCATTTTGTTATAAAATATTAAGATAGGCCTGCATTGAGAACCTATCCCTAGTGAATCTTTATTTACCCTTGTACTTTAAAAAACTCAAAAAACCTAAACACTATAGATTTTTTAAATCTAGTTTTTCACTTATGTTACACTGTAGTTTATATTTTGTCATCATAGTTACTAATGAAACCCTTGAACAATGCTGGACTTTGCATTGACTGCTGCAGAAAGTTTCTTAGGCCCTCTTTGTTTATATTGAAACTGCAATTTCAGTCACACAGACAGCTGTAATTCAGTTTTGCACCCTACTCTAGAATATTCTTTCTCATCTTACAGAAAACCATGTGAGACTGCAAAAAATTAAGACTAGGAATCTATAATCCATAACCCACTTTAGCATGTTTCTTAAGATATATACTATTAATTCAATCTATGTTATAAATTAAATATGTTTCGGCAGAACTACCTTCCTTGTCTTATCAGTGGAGAGAGATATCATATCAGGCAGAAGCCTTAGACCACCCGATTTAGGTAATTGAACATAATTTATGAGTGAACATTCTTTTTTTCCCCCTTATTTGCCTTCATTTTATTTTACTTCATTGCCTTTTCCCAGATTCCAGGTTCCTAGCCAGCTTCAAAGGTAATCAGAAGTTGCCACTGGCATTACTCCACGTAGTCTGGGGAGAATTTCATTAGACACAGGTAGGTGGAGAACAGTGAAAATCTTTCTAGTTCTGTTTTCCTTCTTATTGCCTTCTGTCATTGATAATTAATTGTCTGATTAAAGTTAACCTTTCCAGTGAAAACTGAAACAAAAGAGGGCATTAAACATGTCAGACTTCTCGACATTGTTTGTCATTAGCCTCCAGTTTCTATAGTGGCATGGACTGATTCTTTGCTTGGGTTTCCTCCTAATCTAATTGTAATATGGCTTGTTCTTGCCCTTTATGTTCCCTGCTAGTTGTATCTCATTTTGAGGCTTGACCTTTCTAATTTTGGGCCTATGTGCTTCTGGGGTTTTTTTCTGCCTGTCCTTAAATATTTACCTTTTTTGCTACTCTCTTGGCTCTTCCTATTGAGTGTGAGGACACTGAACAGTTTACTGGGGAAATTTGCTACACTTTCTATCTTCTTTTGCCTTAGGAAAATATACATGTAATACCGAATATAGACTTTTTTAACACCTGCCAACCCTTTTTTAAGGAATTACTGTCTTTTTTCTACCTCCTTTTTTTTTTTTTTTCCTTTTCTTTTTCCTGTTAGATTCATGTCTCTTGAGATCCTTCCTAGAGGTTCTCCTGCTTTAAGGTCTAGTTTTAATTAGTCAATCTAGACTAATTTCTTGCTTTTGACTTAATAACTGCTGGGAAAAATCACACTTGGAGAAAGTCTGTTTCTCCATCTTTCTTTTGCTCCAGAGAAGACATACAAAAACACTGCTGGCCTATTCACATCTGTGTTTCCCAACATGTATGTAAATACGTTTCATTCCTAAAACCACTTCCAATCTTTTTCATAGCGATCACGCTTCTACTTTTAAATTAATTAATAATTAATGTTTCCTCGTTTGGTGGCCTGCAGCAGACATTCTAAAATGTTGTTCTTTGCTTTTATCACCACATAGAGACTATTAACACTCATTGTCTATGGGAGTTTGGACTTAGAACTGCCCTGTTTGCTCCTCCTGAGCGCTTATTTCTCCATTCCTGACTTACAACCCCCTAAAGAGAGAGCTGTTAAGTAAGGAAAATTAAAAGTCATTACACATATACTTGATGGCCATATTCTTATGGATGGAACATATTTAGGTTCTGGTCCTTCTCTGTTTGTGTTACAGTTTATCAGTTAATGATACTGCATCTCAGACAATGAGAACAGACAAAAAGCATCAGCCCAGCGCAGGATGGCTGCAGCTCAACGCACACCTTTGTCATTTTCTTTTCCTTTATCTAGCTTACTGTGCTTCACTCTTCTCTTACAGCCTTCAGTTTCTAAAAGACCTCATTCAGGTGCCTATAACAATACAGCTATTTTCTTCTCTGTCACACTATTTAACTTTTTGACCTTGCTTTCTCTTCAAGTAAAAATTCCTTTTGATAGAAAAGCATAATTCTAAAATAAGTATCTGATGTTTAAAATCTCTGAAAGCACTCCATTGAAACATCTGAAAATTCCATGCTGTTTGTTTGGGATACCTGATATATGAAGCACAGTAATCAGTTTCAGCATAGTATCTATTATACAATAGATATGTCATAACCGAGTAGCAATAATGGTAGTAGTGACTGGATGAAAGCATTCAGAGACTTAAATAACTGACAAATGAGTTAGCAGTTGTCAGATGGAGACTGTGCAGTACCACTGAGTCTTGAGTAGATGATATAATTTTAAGTTTAGAACAGTTATTATCTTAGGTGTAGTCTCGTAACACCATGGTAAATTTGACTGAAATCTTTCAAATACAGAAAAATGAAGCAGAACTCCATAGCTTGGAATTTAACATCATGTAAAAGCTTCCCCTTCCCCTTCCCCTTCCCCTTCCCCTTCCCCTTTCACCATTTCAGAAAAATTCTTTGGATGAAACTTGCCTACATTCTATTGGATTTCAAGATCAACAGAAGACTAGATTTTATTTCTCTTTAGGTATGTCATGAAACATTAGTAGTCGGATTTACAAATTCAATTACTATTTGCAGTAGAATCCCACCTAAACTGGCACTTGTTTAAGATATGAGATTGAGAGAATTTGATATTCTTCTCTTCTGTTTTTCATTGGAATCCATAAAATATGTACTCCCAGGAACCAATGGCGGACTACATATTCTTGCACAAACAGTACACAGCAGCTCCCTACAGAAAGTGGATGCTTACAAACAGGCCATTTGCACCCTATTATTGTTTTCTTAGTTTGAAAGAACTGAGCAGCTATTAGCCTGGGGAAACTTTACTGCTTTCTCTATTGTCATGATTAGACACAACCGGAATTCAGAAAGAAACCATAATTTAGACATTAGTTCAGTGGTTTACAAACATTCTATCAATAAAAGTATTAGGATTTTGATAATAGAACCTCAAGATTAGAAACACGAAGTGTTCCCCTCTATAAGTGGAAAACAAACAAACATTCCTTTAAAAAAATTTAGAAGACTTCAATATCTGAAGTTGTTTTCTCATATGGTCTTTTACATCTTACCACGTTTTATTACTTTCTTTAAACACTGCAATGAGATGCAACAGAATTTTAACAATGAATCTCAAATAAAAAAATACAATGTCTTTTTGCGGTGCTACAGTCTTACTAGTTGACACATTTACTTGAACTTGCAATATGCATTTGAAATTATTTTTGAGAATTGAAAACACAAGGAAGTGTCACTTGCTCATAAAAATGTGTTATGTTATACACTGAAGCCACTTTAAACACTGCAGGAGGCATTCATGTCTTGCAATCATTACAGCGATACTGAAAGTGTAAGAAGACTATTAGGGAGAGAAACTGCTGGGTCCATCATAAAATGAAATTATGATATTATTATAGTCTGTTTCCAGTGAAAGAAAGAATATACCAAAACAGAAAGAGTCTTTTAGTTCCTGCGTAACTGGAAATGCAAAATAGATTGTTTTGCAATGGCTTTCTATTTTCCCAAATGAAAATTATATTCCTTCATCCCAGAAAATCAAGCGAGGTCTATATTCTGCCTTGATATCTGAATAACAAATGCAGAAAAGCTGCATTTACTTTTGTGAGTCTGCTAGAAACATCTAGAATAACATTATGAACTTCCGAATTCTTTGTAAATTTTCATCATAAAACTGTTTAACTTCCATGCAATTAAGAGCACACAGAGGGATAATTGGAAAAAATACTGAATTTTTTGAAATTCCATATCTGTTGCTAAAATATTTCACAATTAACTACTTTTTTTAACATCCCTGGGTAAATATCTTTAGTGATTCAAAAAGGAGAAGGAGACAAAGCGCGGTAATCATATAATATGCACAAATCTATGGATCAATATGTCAGATTGTGTTGGATCAAAAAATTTGCACATTTAGTTAAATATCTTGACTAAAATAAGTACTAGAATCTTCATATTCTAGCAGAATGAGTTTATTACAGTAGAAAGCCGTAGAATGAAATATTTTTTTTTTTCCAATGGCTCATGATTTACTTAAACCCCGAGGTTTATTAGTACTCACTCATTTTTTTTTTAAAGTGTGCCTAAAATAATTACACATTTTTTTGCCATTAAAAAATCTACAGATGTTTAACCTTCTGAATCACACCGAGTTGCTTGCCTAGGTGATATATTTTTTTGGGAGTGGTACACATGTGAAATAGTGCATCCCAGACTATTTTAATCATGTTGATAAAATTTCCCAGGCCTTAAGGTTTTATATATATCATATAAAGCAATATTTTGGATACCTTTAGAAAGAAAAAACCAAAAAAGATAAAAAGAAACAATTATTCTATGAAGTTTCATTTATAATAAGAAAGTGCCTTAGAAACAGTTTCCACACAGAAATATATTATAATGATATTAATATTACTGTACTGTGGTAATCACCTTGAAACAGCTTCTCATCAAGACATCCTTATATTGAAATAAAAATACCTTTTCCAAGTTAAAGAAAGATACCTTCCACCTGGACTAATAGTTGTGCGTTTATCCTGGAACAGCTCTTAATTTTTACTTACATCTCAGTTATAAATGTTAATAGGACAAAATTGATGTTAATGGCAAGATTGTAATTGATTTATATATGCTTCTGTTTTCATAATTTTTAATATTTTGTAGGTCGTTACAGCAGCACTTTCTACTTTATATTAAAAATCCCAAGTGTGAAGGACTGAATATGGACTGCCTATAGGTGTGAATGCAAATGCCTGATCATATCTGACCTAATCTGCCTCTTCTTGTTCAAGGACACAGAAGTCTGTGAAAGATTTTTTCTGAGCATACCTAAGTTTTAACAGATTTTTTCTTACATGATATATTTAAACTTGGGTACTTTGCATGGTTAAATACATCACTAAGAAAATAACATATTTTGTAACAGAAGTTATGGTTTTTGTCAGGAAAGTGGGGTACTGTCAGAATTCAAATCCTAAATGACATATGGAAGAGAGTTAGAAAATTTGATGTGGCAGGAGTTTTATGTATGCTTCAAAATAATGAAAAACATTTATTGGGAAAATGTCATGCACTTACAGCTTGCTCTCCATACTGCATCTAATCTTATTTGTACACGTATGTGAAAAAATCCACTAACAATACAGATCATCTTCTCTGTTGTTATGCTGTGGCACTAATCTCTGCAACTCAAGGCTGATATGGAAACACAGAATGGCTTCAATCACAAGTATACAAGAATAATTGGTTAAATGACCAAGTGAGTACAGAGCTCTTTCTATTCTTTTTATATTTCAGTGGGTGAAATATAATAACTAATAAGGGTGAAATATATAATGGGGTCAGTGAATATTGTTACAAATTAGTTCTGAGTTTGAAATATTTCAATTTTGCCTTCATTGTTCTTTCCATGTTTTTAGAAACAAAAATATTGTGACTTTCCTTTCTATCTCATGTTTCTACACATAGAAGAGGATTGTTTACCCTGTTGCTCTTCATTACAGGAAAGTAAATTGAGTTCTCATTTCTTTTGTTATCACAGGGACTATATCCCCAAGAAAAGAAGGGCGGAAAAATACTACAAAATTTATTGATGGTTGGTTCCTTCCAAAAAATTTTAGGAAAAATGAAAATGCAGAATTAAACCACAGATCTTTTGCGTAAGGATGAGAATCTTTGTTTAACATAATAGTTGTACTCTCAGATAGCTTTTATATTCTTAAATACTTAGGGGTTAAAAATAATACGCTGCATCTCTGAGTCAACAGAATCTGAAATTTGTCACTCAGCAAACGATGAAAAAGTTCAGAAGTTATTCTGAGTAAGACAGCCTTGGCTGTATTCTGAGGCATGTTAACAATCAGCAAAAAGTCCTTAATAAGATAATAGCAATAGGAAAAGGTAACCGTGTAATTCAAAGACATTAACTTATATTTGAAATAGCAAGCTTTTAGAATTTTATACATATTTTATCCATTCAGTTCTAATTATTTTTCCTCAAATGAAGGAGATCCCAGAGGAAAATTGGTGTGTTTTCCCTAGAAAGAGAAGACCAAAGAAGATAAATAGACCTGTGCCTTCTTTCATTAAACCTGTTTTTAATTAAAAAATAAAGCAATAGGAACCAGGAGAGACAAAGAAAGGCAAGTAGAAGTAAAAAGATAACAAAGTCAAAGGCAGGACAGCACTTTGATTTTACTGCACAGAACAGGATGGGAAGTTAATAGATATGCATATGTTGAAGGCAGCCAACAGTTGTCAGAAACTATTTACAGTGTGAGACAAAAAAAGATGGCGAAGCCTACTCCACAGAAGTAGAAGAATGTCCCAATTATCACAATTAGACAAATTAGCAGAGCCTAATAATAAAATACTAAACACAAATGGAAGAAGCTATTTTTGACTTAGTCCACCAGTTGTGAGCTACGTACATGGCTCACCTCAAAATGCTACAAATGTAGAGCTGTTCTAAAACTGCCGCAAATACCTGAAATCATAGAATCTGAAAATATCCTGAGCTGGAATGGGCACCCAAGCATCATTTAGTCCAACTCCTGGCCCTGCACAGGACGCCCCAAGAATCCCACTGTGTACCTGAGACCATTGTCCAAAATTTGAGCTCTGTCAGGCTTGGTGCTGTGACCACTTCCTTGGGGAGCCTGTTCCAGTGCCCAACCACCTTCTGGGTGAAGAACCTTTTACTGATATCCAGTCTAAACCTCCCTTGACACAGATTCATGCCATGCCCTTGGGTCCTGCTGTTGGTCACCAGAGAGAAGAGGTTGGTGCCTGCCCCTTGTGAGTTGTTAGAACTCCATACATATGGTGATTAACCTCCCCTTAATTTGTCGAGGTCTTTCTGCAGGGCCTCGTTACCATTGAGAGACTCAACAGCTCCTCCCAATTTAGTATCATCAGCAAACATTATACTTTCAACACCTTTGTCTAAATCATTTATGAAGACCTTGAAGAGCACATAATCAGATTCAATATGCGTCAGTGAAAAAAAATTAACAAGATGCGTGGAATAATGTTGAGCTGTGAAAAAGAGAGCTCCTTGAAAAATTTGTTAAAATAAATTAAAACACACAGCAAAAAACAGTTAATTACTTGCAAGTGCTAAAATGGTACTGTTGGAGTTTACAGGTCATAAGGATTATATCCACTAAAAAAAAGATTCCACCTCAAAAAAATCTTGATTTAGCAATATAGTAAAAACTATCAGAAAATCTTTAAAAAATGACAGTAATTTTCAGAGCAAAAAGGACATATAATTTGGCAAGTTAAATGTTAAACTATGTTTAGATAAAATGAAAATTAAAAAAGTTTATGAGCAACTTGGTAAACTGTGAAGACTAATGATGAAAACCTTTTTAACACAGTGGAGGCAAAAACTTTGCCAAAGAATATAGAAATAATATATTGCCAATGAAATTTTTTACCTTAAAGTTAAGAGAATTCTTTGTTTCACCGATTAGTCTGAAGGAGATTTAGGAATTCCAATGCTGCCCCATTTTATTATAGGAAGGGAGTTGGAAAAGATTTTATTCAGTGTCAGTAGAAGAGGATTTAGAACAAGACCTTAGAAGGAAGAGGAACAAACTGCTGTCTTATGGTATTTACTTAAAATTTATAAAATAATCACATTTAATTCCATTAGAACCTATAAATCAGGATATGTTCTAACACAGCTATCAGCATAAAAAAGAGAACAAACATATTATCTTAAAAAAAACCCTCAGAAACTCAAACGAGTTCCTGCAAAATTTAGGAAAAGGAACACTTCATCAAGTCTGCATGCTGTACCAGAGAAATTTGTAAAAAATTATGACAAAGAATACCATTAGTAGACATCGGGATAAAAGTAATGGGGGAGAATTGGTATAGCTGTTTCATGGCGAAGTCACGGCCAGCCTTCAGAGGAATCAATGAAAATGCAGAGGTGTTGTGCTGGACCTTGTTGCCACAAAGAGCAGGGGCTGGTGGGACCACTGTCATGGTTTAACACTGGCCCAACACCAGGCATCCACAAAAGCTGCTTGCTCACCCTCCCCTGACACAGCTGTGCAGAACAAAGAAAAATTAACAAAGGGTTCATGAGTTGAGATAAGGACTAGGAGAAAACACTCCAAGGGCAAAACAGGCTCAGCTTAGGAGTACAAATTGAATTGGTTACTAACAGAATCCAAGGAGGATAATGAGAAGTAAAATAAGCCCCTAAAAACACCTTTTTCCCTCCAACCCCTCCCTCCTTCTCACTGGCAGCACAGGGAGACAGGGCATGGGGGTTTTGGTCAGTTCGTCACCCGAGGGGTTCTTCTGCTGCTTGCGGAGAAGAGTCCTTTCCCCTGTGAGACCGCGGGGCCCCTCACATGAGAGACAGTTCTCCGTGAACTTCTCCAGTGTGGATCCACTCTCATGAGCAGCAGTTCTCCCAAAACTGCAGCAATGTGAGTCCCTCCCACAGGCACGCAGTCCTCCCAGAACTGCAGTGGCATGGGTCACTCTTCCACAGGCTGCAGTCCTCCAAGAACAGGCTGCTCCAGCCTGGAAGCAGAGCCCCCTCTCTCCACTGGGTCTCCCACTGGATCACAGCCTCCTCCAGGCATCCACACACTCCAGCATGAGCACCTCCTCTATGGGCTGTGGGTGGATCTCTGCATCCCCCGTGGATCCCCACGGGCTGCGGGTGGATCTCTGCATCCCCCGTGGATCCCCAGGGGCTGTGAGTGGATCTCTGCATCCCCCGTGGATCCCCACGGGCTGCGGGTGGATCTCTGCTTCTCCCGTGGATCCCCAGGGGCTGCAGGTGGATCTCGGCATCCCCCGTGGATCCCCACGGGCTGCAGGGACACAGCTGCCTCACCAGAGTCTCACCACAGCCTGCAGAGGAATCTCAGCTCCAGCACCTGGAGCACCTCCTCCCTCTCCTCCTCCACTGACCTTGGTGTGTCCATGTTGTTTCCCTCACATGTTCTCACTGCCTCTGCCCTGCCTAGAAGAAAAGAACTGTGCCCACATTGTTCTGATTTTCTTCTTAAATATGTAATCACAGAGACATTACCAACCTCTCTAATTGGCCCAGCCTTGGCCAGCAGCATGTCCACCCTCAGAGCCATCGGGGATTGACTCTGCTGGACATGGTGGAAGCTTCCAGAAGCGTCTCACAGAAGCCACCTCTGTGCCCCCCATGCCAAAAACCAGGCCAAGCAAAACCAACACAGGAATGTAAAGCTCCAGATCCGTTGTGAGTGCATTGACCATGAAATAGTGGACTTAGAAGCCTGAGGGCAGAGAGAAGGAGGGTAAGCCGAAATCTCACTACCCTGAACATGCTATCAGGAGAGCAATCCTGGAAGGCAGGTTGGCTGGGGCTTTAAGCCACCTGGTCTAGTGGGAAGTGTACCTGTCTGTGGTAGAGGGTTGAAAATGGATGATCTTCATGTTGCTTCCATCTTAAACCTTTCTATGATCCTATGAATACTTAGAAATAGAGATCTGGCTGATAAAATGAACTTTCTAAAAATATTCTCAAATTGTCTCATGACAAAAGCTCCACTAACAGATGGTTGAAAGAGAAGGGCAATGCTTTTCTAATTTAAATAGCTAGCTAAAAATTAGGAAATTTCATGTATGTTGGTACAGAGCCAGGATTGCCAATTGATGAAAAATATGTCATGACTCTAAAAGAGTATGAGTTTGGACCGTTGTAGATAGGAGTTTGGACCATTGTAGATAGACATATCCAGACAAAATCTTGAAAGCTGATGTAAGTACACATAGCGGTGCAGGTGTAAGTGTGATCTCTCTTAAAGATATTAATGCAGGTAGGGACAGAGTTGTCCCAAATGTTGCTCTGCTCTTGAAGCCAATGTCTCCAAGGGACAACCCATTTGCGGGGCCCGATATCACAGTGAGAGGGATGCATTAGTGGCTGGCTGCTCAAGGCTTTCCCTCATGGAATCCTCTTTGTGATTTTCATGGTTATAATGAGGCTGGTAGAAGATCGTGACAAAACAGCCAGTCCTGTGCAGCAAGTAAAGATTGTCAAAGAAATGCAGGGGATTTCATAGCAATTTAAAGAAGACGTGTGGTTAAATATTTCACATTAAATTAGTGAGCTAAACTGACAACAAAATGAAACTTAAGTGGATGTTGTATAATTGAAATTTAGGCTAGGCCATCGGAGATAAAACAAATGCAACATCATCAGTAACTACAAGACTGGGTTTACAGCTCATATAAAAACTTAGCACAGAAGTTTCTGTTGAAACTTTGTCGGTATTGAATAAATAAAAACAAGTTTCTGCTGACAAATTCTGAAATGTGTGGAAGCTTTTTTGCTTAATATCACTAGTAAGCTATGGCATATTCTTTGAAATGTCATGACAGGAGTTACACCTATCGTATTATTCAGCCTACATTTACAAGGTTCGTATTATGGGATGTTGGACTATAGTATACAGGACATTTGGTGGACAAGCAGAACATATTTTGACATATTTTGAGAGGAGGTCCATACTTTTTGCTTATAGAAGGATGTATAACCAATCAAAATGTTTTAGGATTTTCCAGGTTAAGGCTTAGCAAAAGAAAATGCGCAGAACAGAGTAGCACTAAGGCTTTCACAATGGAGAGGAAAAGATCTGGAACTTCTGCTGGAGGAAACAGGAGAGTAGGAGAAAAAGCCAGTAAAGGAACCAGGGGCCAAAGTCTGCAGTTTCTGCTGTCTTTCAAAAGTGGTGGCACAAATTCCTTGCCCCAAAGAAAAGGGCCAACCCCTCCCTCAGTAATGGTCACTCCCCTGATGCTTTGGGAAAATCACAGCAGACTCATGCAAGTAAGAAACTGCAATTTTCTGTTTGAGTATCTCCTTACTCTAGTGTGAGAAAGATGGGGCAGTTTCTTTATCTATATGCGGCCATGTCAAATATTTTTCAAAATATTTCTGTGATGGCAACATTAGGAAAACTGCAGTTTAACCCATTTAAATTAGGTATCAACTTCATTAATATCAATACCTGAAACAGACAAAAATTGTTTACAGCTTTAGCAGTCTGTACATCAAAAAAGGAGATTTTGTGAAATTTAAAATAATCTTAAAAGGAACATACAATATTCCATAAAGGGTTCAGCAAAATATAAATGACAAAACACAAGTAGTTTCTTTGAAACAAAATATAATTTATTCACCAAAATATTATAATCTGAAAGCAGTTATGCAGAAAAATACTGGTAAATTTCAACAGCCTTCCTCATCAGTAGTATATGATCAAACACAAAAAACCGATTGTGTGTGAACTGGATAAGAGATATTGGCATTTGCATAATTCTGGATCATAGAGGTATTTACAAGTTACTTATCAATGGACTATCTTCAGACATTGTGGTTGTGGGTACACTGCTAAACAACACCTGGGAATGCTTTGGGCTCTGGAACTTGCAGATTTATTCTATTGGATGGACTAAAAGAAAAAATTGAAGCTGTTGAAATCAAAGCCTAAACATGGAGGTAGAGATAATATATACTTAAAAGAGTGTGAATTAAAAAGACAATCCCAAACATAATTTTGTGTGCCTCACACTTCTACATTAGAGAAGTAAAGCACTGTTGCACCAAAATGCACATTGTAAGGAAAATTCTAAGACCTGGATGAACATGGAAAATTTCTATTCATCATATGAAGGTGAAATTTCAGTAAAGACTTATCTTGCTAGTTTGAAAAATATGGACATTTAGAGATGGGTGGACTAGGTGATGGTACAATTTTAAGATTGTGGCTTTACTTATATTTTTGAACCCTATCTCGGCAGACAAACCTTTGTAATTTAAAGGACAGAAGAAGATACTTATTATAAACCATACAGATTCTGTCTCAAGGAGATACTCCTTATTTTAAGCCTTTCATTCCTTATGTGTGGTAAGAAAATGCTGAAATACTTTTATAAGCAAATATTTTCTATTCAGCTATGCAGAATTGTTTTCCTTTTGGTACGCATGTATTTATCTCCTGAATTTAGGGTTGGTTTTTAAAGTTTTGATAAATGTATATTCTGGCAAAGAAGATAATTTCCATACCTCAAGACTGTTAAAATGTGAATGAGATTGATCAGAATAGAATGTGTCAAACAAGAACTTGAATACTGATAGATACACAACAAAGGAGACAAAATAGTAAATTCTATTCTACCACAACACAATTGTGGGACTTTTGGTTGTTCCTTTATTAACATTATTCCTCATTTACAGTATCGTGAAATAAGTATCAGACCTTGTGTGCCTTTATTTGAACAGCACCTTGTTTTTCATAAAAATCTGTGCTGTGATCTGAAAAACTAAACCCACTGAAATTTACTTATGTGTGCCATGCCGTATGAAACTGATGTATTTATTTTGTGTGGTTCCTTGTGAAGAGGTAAAAAAACCTAAAAAAGACAAATTTGCTGAAGTTTGCACCATTTTACAAGTTGTATACTCTATATACTGAATCATTTTAGGTTTTACTAAAAAGCTAGATGAGAAATACAGACTAAAAAAGAGCTTCAACTAAAATGAAAAAGGCAATTTTAAAATATAATGGAAAAGTTGTTATTACCTTTATGAATTCCAAGTAACTTCAGAAAAAAATATTTTTTAAAAGGAGAAAAGGCTGTAGCAATATCTTTAGTTAAATATAAAAGCCTTTAGCAAGTCCAAAGACTGCACCAGAAATGGAATTATTGCTATACTTAAGGAGGCACATTTCTAATTAATTGTTACCTAGAATACTTTCTTTTGGCATTTCTCATGACAGAGGTTGTATGAAAATGTGTGCTGCTGATTAAAACTGCAGTTAAGGAACAATCCAAATTTGTATTTTAAGGGACTCTATGGCAGTCTAGTCAGAAGTCTGTAAATTTATTTACCTGATATAGCAATTACTGAGTAGCAGCAGAATGAATTTAGAATATAATTATTATGTTTATCTAACCTATTAAGGATATTGTGGAATACTGTTCACATGTAAGGTCAGTAGTTAAAGGACATTGCCCATATGTCTTCACTGAGAAATTCACAGAAGAGTGAAATTCTTGGTTCATATGATAATTAAATACTGCATTTTACAGATAGAGGGAGGAAAACATTCCACATTATTCAGTGAGTCCATTTAATAGGCTTTCTTAAAAATTCTTGATTTTTAAAGGTAATTTGTTGATTATACCTTTCTCTTCATTTATTTTTCTTTTTTTTTTTTTTTTATTTAAATATATACTCTGCATTTATTTTCAGTGTTCCAAGCTTATTATCTTGCATAATGCTTCAAAATTTCAGTTGTTCCACAGCCTTCACTACTCTACTCACCTGGTCCACATAGCAGAAGAGCACGGTGGAAGTAAGAACATCTCCTTGCCTGATCATGCCAAATGCTGTATATGTTGCATAAACTACGTGGGCTGAATATATGGGTTTATAAAAGGAGGAACATCAAGGGAATAGCTGCTTTCCCTGTAAAGTGCTTTAGATAAAAATTGTATCAATCAGTTAATGGGAATTCAGTTATTTGAACAAGGAAGAATTTTGGTTCCTTTTTCATTTGCCGGTTGATATCCAGGATTGTAACAGGATAATATTCCCGCAGGGTGGGGGTTTAGCTTTGCCCCAAATATCAGGATAAGTTTTCAAGCTTTATAGGGTGGCTTTTACTGTAGGAAGCTCCAGCTGAGTTCAGTGGTCCACAGCCTCCCCTGGGCAAGGTGCCCTGGACAGGTAAGGTAGCTGTGCATTTCCTTCAGGCCATAGTTTGCTGGCTTTGTCCAATCTGATAACTTGGTGATGTGATTAGTATTTTAGGAGTGCATTTTATATGAATATATGGAAATTCAAGGTGAATTCCTGACAGACCCAAATCACTAACATAATCTCCAGGACTGCTGTGAAGGGGGAAGTCACTCATTCACAGTCTCTAGTAAATGAAATGTTCAAATTTTCCAAGCCAAGAAATGTTATTAGATCAAGTTTCAAAACATCTGAAAGGTGTGAATGCAAATTAAATTTCAAACAACCACTTACCATTCCAATTCTTATTGTAGAGGAATGTAAAAGTGGATTGCAAAAGAGCCCAAGGAAAAAAATCAGTCCTTCTTCAAATAACGTAGTGTAAATACAGGTCTTTTTAAAAACAAACACAGAAGTCTGGATATTGTGAAAGGAAATTAAACGAAACAAAAATCTACACAAACTGCTTCTGCTGTGAAATCCTGAAAGATCCCTTGGATACTGTCTCGTTTGTGATCTCATTCTCTTCAATTGGTTCTATGCCACAGAAAGTAACTCAATCCGTAAGAATAAATAGCCTCATTGTCAACTTCCACTTTAATTTTTCATCCCAAGTTTAATGCATGAACCAGCAGTCTATGTGAATATGTGCAAAGTCTGCCAATCCAGTTTAGTGAGTCTAAATGTAGCTGTAATTTGGATACAGAATATATAATCAGAGGAAAGCATAATTCTGGCGATTATATATCTAAATATCATATAATTTCATATTTGTAACTGAGGAAATATCTAGCCAAAAACTTTTCTGCCTGAAAATATTATTTTAGTTTTTTGACAATAGTCCAGAGTTCTGTTTTTCTATTAGCAAAGAAACCCTTAAAGACAATCTCTGTTGACCCCGGTAATTCCTTATTTGTTTAAAAAAAAAAAAAATCTCCCCTTAAACCTTCAAACCCAGTCACAAATCAACACCACAAATTCTACATAATGATCCAAGGAACATCCTGAAACCTCTACTAAGCTGTGGGCAGGAATAAACAGAGACCATAAATTTAGATAGATTTCAGTTGTCCATGAAACCACAAATTTAGATAATGAGTTTACCATTTATTAATCTTCTGCCAGAGAATTTTATGCTGGAATATATTCTTTAGCTTTTTTAAAAAAAATACATTCTTGCCCTTATTTTTGGGGGTGGAAAGAAAAGAACAGAAATAATTCAAAATAGAACTAATATGTCGTGTTTGTACAAATCAGCATGTGTGCTAGGAACAAGGGTTCAACTGATGCACCTTGGTGGGAAGTCAAAACAGGCATCTAATAATCATAATTTAAACACCATTGTTAATAATCTCACTGCAGATTTTATTTATTTCGGTACTCAAATTTACTTAAACAATAATCCTAGTTATTGAGATAAAATGGGATATTTCATTCCCAAACTACACTTGGATTTAAGGTATGTATTCACAGTAGTAGAAGGGAAAGGATACTTTCCTGTAGCAGTAGGTTTAATATTGGCAATATTTTTCACAACATAATCTTGTTGTTCTTGTTGGTTTTGATCTTTTCTGTTGGAGTGCTTACTACTACAGAGCTCTTCCCACACTCTGCTCTCTCTCTGAAGTGCTGCATGTATCCCAGGCACTTGTGACGGAGCCATCTCTTCTGTAGCATTTCTGGTCTTCTGCAGCAGCCATGAGATTTAGATGATAGACTGAATTTCTGCTTGAATATGGTTTTTAGATCCTTCCCTGATCAAGTCACAGGTAATATAGAAAACTGCCAGTTCAGAATGAAAGTCTTGGAAGGGAAGCTATTCAAAGTCAACAAGCATGTTACATCGTTTTTTCAGGAAATTCAGGTGGGAAAACACCTTTCTCCCCTCTCCTCTCTCTGTTGCCGTGGTTGTTGTTTTACTTTGTTTTGCTTCCAGAATTGAGAGGAGATAATAGTTTGTCCAGTACTATGTACATGGCACAAAGACCATCAAGTGCTGGGCAATCACAAGAACTTTTAGTTGGCTTTAACCTCCCATAGGTACCTGTGTACCTATAAACCAATAATTCATTAAGATCTCTTTAGATCCTAAAAAGAATACCTAAATATTTTTACATTGGTATAAATCACCCACAGAGCCTGGGTAAGTTCTCAATGTTTATCACAAAGATTCATGATTATGAGAGGGTAAATCTTGCATTTTTGGTTTAAAGACTGCTTCATTGACTTATATTTTCAGGTCCTGACATTCTTACATTCCTTTGCTCTTTATTTGAAAATGTAATGCCTCACAAATTTATAGTACCTGGCATGGACCTATGTCATGGAAGTGCTAGAAACGAGTTATTTTGAGGTCTCTGCCTATCTGCTCCTTTTTGGAAAGACAGGATTCAGTTAGGGTCAGTTTCCAGGCTAAACAGTTCATCAGTCAATAATGGCTTCTATTATTACAGCAGCCAGCTTTATATTGGAATTTGATTAATAACAATATGCCCCTCAGTTACATTATTCCATTAAGTGGTACTAATTACACTGCAACTGCTGTTCAAAACTGAGCAAAGTGTATCTACAATGTCATTTAATGAAACTAGATTTGACTAAAATATAACTTCAATGCTGTCTGCATAAATAGAAATGCCTTGAGACAGTGCCAGTCTGAAGTAACTACTATGTCTCTTTTCATTGTCTTTGAGAAGCCTGTCTTACCATCTTCTAGGAAAATCAATGAAATAGCAAAAAAGGGTTCTCAAGATGGGAGAGGAAAAGAAATGACTGTTAGAAGTTCTGTTTTGTCAAAACCTCCTAATTTCAGAAGATAATTTAGAGTGTTAAGAATTTAGCCTGAATCAAATTTTTAAATAGAAATCAGAATACTTATTACTTGATGACAGGACTATGTAGCCTTATAGGAAATATCTGCTTTTAAGGATTTTCACAGGACCTTAGATGAAAGAAAAAAATCCATC
Source organism: Melanocharis versteri (assembly GCA_013397845.1). Taxonomy (NCBI): domain Eukaryota; kingdom Metazoa; phylum Chordata; class Aves; order Passeriformes; family Melanocharitidae; genus Melanocharis; species Melanocharis versteri. The sequence goes on along the minus strand of VZTG01009605.1, from coordinate 121,579 downwards.
TGAAACAATTCTATGTAAGCACCCTGCGACAACATATGCTAATTTTTATTGGGCTTTTAGAGTTTGAGAGAGAACATTTATTTGCTGAAATACAGTTGAAAATGTTTTTCAATTGACTTGATCCTATTCCTGAGTAATGATGTGTTCACAAATCTTCTCTGATTAGTTGTACTTAAAAGTTTTCACGGCTTGGATCTTTTGTTGGTGATTTCAGATTTTAAAAAAGGTTAGATTTTGCTTCATTATGTTCCTGCATTGAGTTACTAGGCTTTTTGAAAATATTTGGGTATTTTGGGGTTACTTACCTGTTCATGCTTCACTTTTTGTTGTGATACATCACACCTGTTTTAGTCTGTTTTATGTTGGAGCAGATACAATACAACACTGATGTAACTGACATAGCCTATCCTGCTGTTCCTTACAATGAATAATTTATTGCAAAACTGGCTTTTAAGAAGCAAAATAGCTGTTTTGGCACTGTTTATTTCAGTGATATTCATTGGGTAAAATTACTCAGTCTTTGTGGGTAGTTACCTCTCTGGAGGAATGCAAATGGAATTAAGCCTGTTCCATTGCCATAGGTAGCAAAATGTGTGAGTGAACACCCATGTCAAGCAGATGTGGTACCAATATATTTTTTGTTTTAATATGAATAATGAATGTTCCTCTTTCTTTTCAAAGAAGCTATCATGTAGCACATTTTCCTCATTTTTATTTAAATGTCTAGGAATTGTTTTTGATTGTAATCTTTGTGCATTTCCTTGGAATATTAGTGTCAATCGTACTACATTAGAGAGCCTTACTTGCATTAAAATTCCTAAATCATTTAAAAATTAAGACACATAGCATATTATGCACCGTATATTAATACTTTATGTAAAACACTGCTAAGATGAATCAGTGAATCTAAGATGACTAACTCTTTGCTAATTATGTTCTGTTCTTCCTGACTGAACAGAATAGAATTACTTTGAGTGTATATGCATGCCAAATTAGAGAGATCAGATCAAATTCTCCTTCTGTTAAATATAAATACTTATATACCATATTGAATTCTACAATCAGTTAAGGCATTTTAGTTTTGATATTTATCCCAAACTCCTTTGTATTGGATACACCTTTGGCTGGAATTGAGAAAAAATTATTTTTATTTTTTTAAAAACTGCAAGTTAAGGACCATATCCCACAAACATTAAGCAACTCAAAGAGCAGATGAATGCTATCACATTCATTCAGGAATGAAATTTTCTACTTTCTGGATGGGAGAGAGATTCCAGCCCAACTTTTGTTCAAACAGGTCTTGACCTTGCAAGCCTGTGTGCCAATCAGACCTGGCTTTTTCATAGAGTGATGACGTGGCTCAGCTTCTTATACTTGATATTAAACTGGATGCCCAGTCTTTCAGTATTGTCTCCGCCCTTGTGTAGCCATAGCAGCAAAACAACGTGAATCATTTCTGGCGTCTGACAGTCTAACTTGTCCAAAACCTGTAATGGTTGTACAATTCCTGCATTATTGCCTCTTCAATTGCTCTCTATTCTGCCAAAGAATTTATGCAGCCTGACTACTTTACTACTTTTTTTTTTTTTTTGGTATGTCTATCAGTTTTTTTCTTCACAGTGGTACTGAATTTGTCATGTTTTGCTTTCCAGGGGGTGCTGTTCCTTTGATTTGTTAAATATCACTGTTAAAAGATCCCTCTAATCTTGTGAATTTTGAATTGCTATAAAGAGCTCAAGGATACCACTTCTGTTGCCTTTACATCTATGTTGTCTCAAAATACGTTGTAATTTTAAAGTTCCTGAAGTGTATGCCAAAATGTTGTTTATGGACCTGTGTAGGTACAAACTTGAGAAAATATTTATTAGCAGGTTGCCATAAAGATGAGCTTTTGGCAGTGTTTTGCTCTGTTTCAGCAAGGTCACTAATTGCAGAACTCACATGTAAATAAAGTGTTATTGTAACCATTTTGGAAGATGAGGAAATGATTACCTAGGAATGACACTATTTTGCTGATATTTCTAGCTGTTGGAGGGAAATGTTGAAGCCTGGAGTTTTGAATGACTGCTTTCATCATATGACAATTACGAAGTGTCTTAAAACCTTCTTTTGTCATATTATATTTTTCTTTTATATTCAGAAGGGGTAGGAAAAAAGAGTGGCTCCACAATTCTTTTATGATATCCCCAATTTTCTGCAACAACTAGGCATTCAAAACTTAGAAGTTTTTCAGCATCTTCATTTTCTCCCCACAATGTAGATTTTGTTCTCATTGCCTTTAGTACGGCAGTCACAGAATCATTTTAAAGCACTATATTTGTTATAAATGCATGAACCCAAGCATTGCTCCTACCTTCTCTGTGCCTTTATTTGTCTGGTAAAATAACAGTATTACAGGACAGTCCTTCATTCTGTGGCCTATTGTACTGAAGAATGAATGAGTGAGAGTCTTGATTACCTTACAGATAAATCTGGTTAACTGTTATATTAATTAAAACATGTGGGTTTGAGGCTATTCTGAACTATTTATATGTGATTTAACTCATATCAGCAGCTAATTTGTATTTAATGCAAACTAATGGGTTTTATGTAAATGGAGCATGTGGCAGTCTATTTAAAAAACAAATTATCTGTAGTTCCATTTCAGTTATTTTAATTAAATTTAGAGCATGTGTGCAGCGGGGAGGGATAAAGGATGTGTTATATATGAAGTGTTGATGATTAAAACCAATTTAAATATATAGAATAAGAAATAAGTGATTCTCTTAGCCGAAACACCTATTCATTTTCTGACATTTGCGTTTGCTAAAAGACTAGACACAAGTTCAGGCAAAGGCATATGCCTAGAGGTTTTTGAACTGAAGAGTAGAAATAATTCTTTGAGTTATTAATAACAATACTGTGAAGATTAACTTCACGTGTAAAAAATGCTTTGAGAATTATTGGTAAGTTACGTTCTGAACAAATGTCAATATTGGACTAAAGAGATTGGTAATTATTTACTGATTTTGTTCCTATACAATGTGAATCCCAGGTACTACCTTAGGGTCAGTGGAGACAGCTATGCAGTATGATGTGGTGGTTGTTTGAGCACCAGACAAGAGATGATTTCAAGATTTTTAGCACAAATACAAATATTATTTGCTGATTTTGAAATCTAAAGTATCATATCACTATCTTATGCCCTATTTGCTTGAATTTCCTGAACATGGCTGAATAAACAGATTCTCTGGCTTTTTACTAATCCCAGTAAATTTTGCTCACAGCATCAGCTCAGCTCAGCTTCTTCGTGATTTTGTGTCACCCAACACTGACTGGTCTGACAGATTTTGAGAAGAAACTCTGTAATAGACAAAAATATTTTCCAAACATTTCTCATCTTCATTGCCAGGCTTTGGCAGGACATTATTGTTATTATAACTCTCTATAGAGGACAGTTATTATTCGTATTAATTGTTGCCTGTGGAGAAAAAGCTGTAAAGGTTAGAATATCTTTTCAGAAGTTTAGACTGGGTCTTCATCAACAATTTTGGTATATCCCCAACATCTTGTATACAACATGTCAGTCAGCTGCTAAACTGAATTAATATTTTAGTGTCATCAGTGATGGAAAGGTCAACTAAACACAACTGTTTGCTAATGTTAATCCTACTTCCACTGATTGTCTGACAGTTTCTCTAATTTCAAAAGCTGCAATGGGAGCTTTTGCTTTTTCCCTTTGTCCCATTGCAAATACCGTGACTTTTGTTAATTTCTCAATATTACAGGGTTTGTTCAGTTGAAATGAAAACCCACGCTTGGAAGTATAAATACTCTGATTTTGCTACAAACTAGAAAATAAAGTAAAACCTCCTAAGGTATGTTTTATTCCCCAAAGGATTTGCTCTTGAAATAAGTTATTCTAATAAAAATGTACTTAATCCAGAGAAGAAAAGTAGATCAGCACATTTTTTGCCTATGTTTACATCTGAAGATATGTACCTAGATTTGCACACACAGACCTGATCAACATGCAATGCTGGTCATGTTGAACAGATAGCAAGACTCTTTCTTAATTTTGTTCCCTTAATGAAACAAAACATAAACATATTATTTGAAAATAATGAAAGTGTACACTCATTTTTAAAATTCAGCAATTGCCTTTATGATGTACTGAATAAAGACCAAAATATTTTAAACACGGGCTAAATGAAATGGCTACAGATATTATGAAATAAAAATAACTTGCATATTAAAAGAGTTATTTACAGAATTCGATGTTTGTTTTCTGTCTTTCATATGTCAGCAGAAGTTTTGCTTTGCCTATAAAGGGTGAGCTTATTTAAATGTGGTGCCAGAGTATTTGCCCAGCTGACCTGGCTGATAAACAGGACAAAACTATTTGGTTGCTATCAATATATATGACAAAATGTTCGAAAAAAAATCAAAGAAATATGGAAAAAGGATTAAAGAAAACATAATATATTGACCAATGAAAGTTCCTTAAAGCACTGACCTTTGAGATCTCCTTTTCTATTCTCTCTGCACCTTCCACTATAAAATACAATTTGCCAGACTGCTTTTCGTGCAGGACTCTCAGGTTTTATTTTTATATAAAAAAAGTCATAAAGCAATGTATGTGACCAAATCTCCAAATGCAGGAAATAATATTAGAAACTGAGAAAAATTCTCTTATCTAATAATATATCTATGACTCATGGGGCTTCTGCTGGTCAGAGATATTTGCCTTGATTGATTCTTTTCTTATCTCACTGACCATTTCTCCCTAACTCTTGCTGGTCTTGTGAGTCTTTTTATTTTTTTGATTGGTTGGAAGATTGGATTGGCTGTACTGCAAAAACCCGGATCTGTTGGTCACAAATTGATGCCATATTCAAATGTCTATTTTGGATGATGGGATTTGCTGAAATCATGCATTTTTTCATGGATTTGCCAGTCATACTGAGTGGGACTCTGCAGTTATATTTTGGGATTATTTTGTGCTGTCTCTGCTGTCTTGGTTCCAGACTGATATTTAGTCATGGATGAGAAACAATTTCCTTTTTTTGGATTATATGTGCTATGATATTATCAGAGTTTATGGGTATGTAGGATAAATCCTTACCTACTGTTATACCAATGAGATCACTGGTTTTACAGCTGGTATCCCCCTGTATACCACTGCAGAAATACCCCTGTATACCTGCAATGCCCCTTAACCCTTAGGTATTTTTTATCTGTATTAAAATATTGTCCTCTGTGATGCCAAGATACTTTTTTCTTTTACATACCTTTTACACAGGTCTATGTATCCACAAGTACATACTTGTACTTCTTTAAGTCTGCTAACTTAGCATAGTTCTAGTGCTCTGCAGGGCCAGGAGACCAAACACCCCAGAAGCTGTGAGGCCAGGAGACCAAACGTTCTACTATCTTGGGGGGCCAAGGTACCCTTCTAGAACATATTCTGTAAACTAGAGATTAGCCCACCCGGGGAGAGGATTCCATAGATGGGGAGAATATCACACCATCCACCCAAGCCCCCTTTATTGGGTACCCTTTTTAGATATGTTAATGTGTAAAGTCTATAAATTGTATATGCGATTTATGGTGAGTGTGCATTGCGATGCGTTCCACCTTAGTGAAGCGATGCATCGATAGGATCCTATTAAAGATACCTAGGTAAACAACCCCCTACCCTTTAACAATGTCTGGCTTTCATTTTCTAAGACCAGGATAAGGCATCATCAGAAAGACATCTAAGAATTAGATTTTTATTTCTACGCTTTGTATATATTGAACCTAGTGAAACCATATGGTCAACCCATCTGTATTTTTTATTTTTATGTATAAAGCATCTAATATGTGCTGCAAATATATCAAACATATGCTTATAGTTTTTTCCATATTTTTTTATTATTTTGTGTGTTTCAATATGTTCACATATGCTTTTATATCTTTAGTAGTCCACATGATGAATAAGAGGGGGCAGACTTACACTAATATTTGGAGGCTTCATAGTTAACATATTTCAAATATCCTCATTTGTGATATAAGGGAAATCTGCTTTTATCCAGTGAGAGACATTTAAGAAACCCTAGAGCCTTCCTCTCCTTACCTTACATTAGACAATAAGAAAGAATTTCTGTTATAGGTAACTGTCATTCTGTCACACCGGAATTATGTCAATTAGAGATCTTAAAATGACCTGAATTGTAACCCACATGATGATGTATGTCTAACAACAATATTTTTGGTAACAAATATGTCAGAATCATAGAATCAGAGAGTCATTTAGGTTAGAAAAATCCTTAAGATCATTGAGTACAAAAATTAACCCAGCACTGCCAAGACCACCACTAAACTCTGTCCATAAACATCACGTCTACATGCCTTTAAATTCTTCCAGGGATGGTGACTCAACCACTTCCCTGGGCAGCCTGTTCCAGTACTTGATGGCACTTTTAGTGAAGAAATTTTTCCTAATATCCAGTCTAAACCTCCCAGGGAACAACTTGGCACTATGTCCTCTCGTCCTGTCATTTGTTGCCTGGGAGAAGAGATCAAACCCCACCTGGCTACAACGTCCTGTCAAATGGTTTTGGACAGCGATAAAGTCTACCCTGAGTGGACTCCGGGCTGAAAACTCCCAGCTCCCCCAGCTGCTCCTTATCAGACTTGTGCTCCAGACCCTTCCCTAGCCCTGTTGCCCTTCTGTGGACACACTTGTGCCCTTCAATGCCCTTCCTGTAGTGAGAGGCACAGAACTGGATACAGGGTTTGAGGTGCAGCCTCACCGGTTCTGAGAATGGGGGAAGGTCACTGCCCTGGTCCTGTTGGTCACTCTGCTCCTTGGCCACCAGGGCATTGTGGCTCATGTTCAGCTGCTGTCGAGCAGTGGCAGCTTTCCAGTCTCAAATCTCTACCGCTGTGTGGGGTTGTTGTGGCTCAAGGGTAGGACCTGACATTTGGTCTTGTCAAACCCCATTCCACTGGCCTTGGACCATCTATCCATCCTGTCAAGATCCCTCTGCAGAGCCTTTATACCCTCAGACAGATCAACTCTTCCACCCAACTTGGTGTCATCTGCAAACTGTTTGAGGGAGCACTTGATCACCACATCCAGACAGAACAAGAAAGACTAACTCCAGCACTGACCCTGGGGAGCCCCACTGGTGACTGGCTGCCAGCTGGATGTGTGTCCATTCACCACTACTCTCTGGGCCTGGCCATCCAGCCAGATTTTTACCCAGCAAAGAGTTCACATGTCCAAGCCATGAGAAAACATTCATGTAGCAAATAATGAAATAAAGGATCACCTAAAGAAGGACATAAAGAGACGCTACTTTTCGAGTGACCACAAACTAATAATAAAAAAATACTGTGACACTTTATGTAAATATGGAAAACAAATACATTATATTTTTTATTAGGAAAAAGACTAAATTAATTTTTCTGCAAGATAATATTTTTGAAGATTGTGGTGACATTTTCTTTCTTCCAGTCCTAAGGAACCTCTCCTGACTTCCATGCCCTCTCAAAGAAGACTGAGAATGGAATAGCAATAATGTCCATCTGTTCCCTCAGCATTCGTGAGTACATCCCATCAGGGCCCACAGACTCGTGGCTAAGTTAAGCTTGACTAAATGGTTTCTAACCCAATCTTCCTCAATCAAGGGGAAGTATTCCCTTCTTCAGATCTTCTTACTGGTCATTATAGGGTCAGGAATTCCTGAGGCCAGCCTTTGTAGTGAAGACTGAAGCAAGGAAGGCATTCAGTATATCTTAGTCTTCTCTGCAACCCCTGTTGCAAGGGTGCCTGTTACATTCAGTGGTGGGCTCACATTTTCCCTAATATGTTACTTTTATTCTTGATACATTTCAAGAAGCCCTTCTGTTTGTTCTTGATCTCCCTAGCCAGATCGAATTCCATATAGGCTAGTCACAAAGGTTGTTGTTTTTCACTGGATTGGTGAAATCATTCACACTTGAGTCTCTTCCATTTTCAAGAGGGTCACTCAAGCAATAGGGTAAGAGAATGGTTAGCTGTGGCAGGGCTGACCAGGGATTTGGTAAGTTCAAGATTCAAACACATTATTTATTTTCATGTTTATCACTGTCTCGGCTACCAGTAGAGACAATACTCACTGGGGAAAAGACAAGGTTGCTGGCAACATTGTTATGACTTGCAGGAATACTTCACAAATCCTATTAGAAATTCCAGCATTTCTTCAGAGAAAAAAAGTATGAAGCTGTACATCTAGTCTGAAGATTTCTCATTTTGGCATCCTGAGAATGAGGTTCTGGTGAGGTAGGTAGATGGGCATATCACCGGGGAGTCAAGAAAAAATAAGTGCTTTATTTTGTGATATCGGAATATGTGAGAGCGAGTTACAAGTCTGGTCAATTTAAAGGACCAGGTACAGAGAAAATGGATGCACAAAGTGATAGTTATTTCCAACCTGAAGGCATTGCCAAGATAATTCCAAGACTTGCATTCCCATTGCGTCACTACAGATTTAGATTTTCAGACCAAAATGTAAACAGAGGTCAGTAGAGGAGGTGAAAAAAATGGTGTCTGCAGATTATGTTTGCTTGTTTTTTTTTAAATAAACTGGACTGAATTTTTGAAAAAATCACCACTTGAGAGTTACTGAAAAGCAGTACAAGCACATTTTGAGCCTTTTCTCTCATGAGTTTAACTTTCACAGTGGTTGAATTCCTTCTTCTACACAATTTTCTTTCACATACTTCTGATTTTGCTATGTAATTAATGATTTCCACTAAATCAATATGCAATTGAAACTACTAATAATTCAACAAACTTTCATTGTGCTTAAGAGTAAGGGTACAATAGTCACTTAGCTCTGAAATGAGAGGGAAAAATTACAGAGATTTGTTTCTATAAATTTTGTCTACACCATTTACAATGAATAGGTATTCCCTCCACTATACAAATATATGGACAACTGGGTTGAAAGTACAGTATGATTATAACAACACTTTGTTAAAAAAAAATTCTCTCTTTGTCTAATGCATGTACATACTCTATTTCTTTGATGATTGTTCTGTGCTAATGCAATATGCATGGCATTTTTTTTTTAGTTAAGATATATTAGATCACAGAGGAGCTCACTTTGTACCAAAAATTATGAGCCATACTCTAATCACAGTCTTCAGTGTGATTCAATGTGGAATTTTGTTAATATCTCCTATACAAATTTGTCAGTCATAAAAAGTGAAAGAAAGTGTAATGATTTCTATCGCTGTGTTCTTTTAGTTTGCTTGCTTATTCCCTAGTGAAAACATCCAAAGTCTCTGTGTTCTCTCACTCACATTCCAGTGAAATTTATGTTTCCATACTTCCCATAGTTTTTGAAGATATACATTAAAGCTCTGCTAAAGTGGGTAAAGCTCCCTCTGTTCTGCTGCAGTGTATTTCTCAAGGAGTTTCAGCACCAAAAATTGTTATCATTTGCAGAAAGAGGGGCAGGATGTGATTGCTTTCCTTGATGTATAATGAGCATTTGTACACAAAGTAAAACCACTGTCTTGTCTCACAAATTGAGTAGTACATCTGTGAATACCTTTGCATTGCCTTTGAAGCAATGCTTGTCTGAAGGCCTTGCCTGTTGGTATCAAACAAGATACAAGAGACTGGATCTAACTTTTCTTTCACAGATAAAGGCATTGTCAATTGTGTATTCCAGTCTGGTATAAAAGAAATACCTCTTATCTTTATTTCAATCTGATTACCTTTCTTCATTTAATCATTAGCTTTTATTGACAAAAAACCAAATATGCTCATTAGGTGTGGTGAGACAGAGTAGAATCAATTTATACATTTAATTAAAGGGTAGAGCCTCTAAGTATTTAGACTAAAGATAAAGTAGAAACCAATTAAATGCAAACTCTTATTGATAAAGAATGGCAATTCCTTCTAGCAGGCATATTCTTTTAACAGATTTTAATTTAGTGTGGTGTCATTGCCTCATGGAGCAGTTTTTAGCTAAGCTAGAATGTTGGCTTCTCTCAGAGTTGACAAAGAATAACAAAGAATATTTATGAATAATATATTGACTTTAATAGAAACTTTATTTCTTAGTCAAGCCTTGGTCAAATCTGCTCTGTTATATGTGTTAGGCTTAAGACACAATTTTAAGTACACTGGTAGTTAGTTATAATGGGATTTCAACTGCAATGTGTTTTGGGAGGTGGATAGAGAAGGGTTTGAAGTGAATGGAAAACATGAACCTAAGAGCCAAATGGTGATGAAAGGATGTGTTGTTTTATATTTGGGGTCACATTTACTTGTGACACCAAAACATTTTATTGGTTTGAAAGGAGTGTAAAAGCACCAAGTACTTGGAAATTATGAAAAACGTCATTTAAAAATGTGTGTTAGAGTCCTTGAAACATTTAGGCCTCGGTTATATTTGGCATATCTATTTGATGCTGAGCTGAATACTGCTTGATGATATGCTGCTACAATGTAGCTGTATCTATGCAGCCAGTGTATGAGGAGTATCTTTTTTTCACTTGCTTCTCTCATGTTATACTTTCAGTGATGCTTGTGTACTACTTTCCCCCCAAAACTGGGCAGAAGCAGATGTAAGTCTAAAAGCCCTAGGGGACATAGATCTCTGTGATCTAACTTTTATCAGTTAGCCTTCATCATTTTCAAGGCCAATGCTATGATGGTGGTCATTTTAAAGCCACTGCAGCTTGTGGAGTCAGATTTGACATTTTGCTGACAATCAGCCTCAGTTTTTCAAGCCAACAACCAACCTCTAAGCAGCTTTCACAAAGGTTTTGGCAAGACCACCAGTAGATAAACGTCTACAGCTGCAATGTGAGGACAATGACAGGAATGAGAAGGATGCTGACCAGCTGCTTAAATCAGTTTCTTGTATTGGTTTTTCTTGGTGCAGCAATGTTTATGCGCTCACAAAACAAGCATTGAACATGGCAAAAGGCAATGTTATAAAGCAGAAATATGTATGATGTTTTGAAATGGTAAATGGAATATTTTTTGAAGATTTTGCATTGATTCCTTCACATTGTTCTGGTGCGCAAGAACACATTAGCCTGAAAGCCCTAACCTGTTTTCTTGTGAAATCTTCCACCTTCCATTGCAGTGAATTATAGACCACTGTAGTGGGCAGATAAAGATATTATTATTATTATTATTATTATTATTACTATTACTATTACTATTACTATTACTATTACTATTACTATTACTATTATTACTATTATTATTATTACTTTCACAGCCAAAGTTCAGTGGACATATAATTTTCCTTGTGTAATATTTTTACATACTGCCTGGAAATATAAAAAATTATTCCATAATCTGGTGTAAAAACTAATAGTGTGATTTCTCTGTATGCAATAAAATTTAATTACCCTTTCCACAACTTTTTGTTGTTGTTGTTGAAAATGCCGCTTCTAGGGACTGTCATACTTATATCACATGGAATATGGATATGTTATTGCCAGATTAATCATGAGAATTGTAAACTATGAGTGCTGTTCATCACAGTTGATTAGAATAATTCTTTTCATTAAAATGCAAATAAGATATCCCAAAAAGTCTTAGTAATTCTGTTGCCTTTTTCCCAACACGGAAATGAAACTTGAGATAATTTTAGTAAGGAGGGAATATAAGAGCGGATCTTTATTGAAGGCCTTCAAGGGGCAGTTATGGAAAGATGTCCACAAAAGCCCACCCCCCTAGGGGTGAATACAGTTTTATAGGTCTTAGGAAATTAGCATAAGTGATAAAAAGCACCAATTAGGAGGACAAGTGGTGATGTAATTCTCTCCCAGGTCAAGCCCCTTCTCTGGAGCCCCCCCTTTGGTATTAGCTGTGCTCTGTCCAAGAGAATGTATCTCAAAGAGTTGTTCTCGGCCTTGGTTTCCAGAAAGAACCAAGATAGCATGGGGCTTTGTACCTCCCAGGGCTTGGAGCTCTGGAATTTGTTTTGTCTTTCTGCTCAGAGAACGGCCATGGAAAAGTACCGGGAAAACTAGCTACTAATACAATAGCTGACAGAGTTACAAATATATATATGTGAAGAGTATAGAGAACATATAAAAGAAAAAGAAAGGCAAAGCTCAAACAGCATCAAAGCAAGAGTAACCCTGAATACGAGTGGTGGTAATGAGACAGTTTTTAAAGCAGTGAAAACAGCAATTTTAAAAGCAACATTCTAAATGATCAGCTTCAACTACCTTATTTTAATTATTTTAATAACAAATGTTAATCATACTGAGAGCAACAGAACCATTGAGAAAACAATACTAGCCCATTAAAAAAGATATTTCAAAAGTTTTTTTCAAAATATTTTTTTCAAAACCTTTCTTTTTCTTGGGGGAAAGAGCTGGTTTTTTAGATTTTTCATAGAAGGTACAGCTGGGAGGCACTGGTAGGTAGATCTTGCCATGACAAAGCAATTCACAGTCCAATGATAAATGTTAGGTAGTTGGTGTGTGCTACACTGATCCAGGTTCCACCTTTTGGAATATTTTTTTCCTTCTAGAAGTCTTTATTAAAACACCTGCCCTTGGTAGATAAGATCTTCAAGGTCATCGAACACTGTAGTAAGAGATGCTTGACAATGTCGTCCTAAGTGGGGAAAGAGTGCATCTAAGAGGAGATTTTCTGGGGAATTTTAGGAAATCTGCTAACTGCTCTTTGGACTTTTCTATGACCTTGAACCTCACAGATATGTGAGCTCCACGGCTGTATTGAAAACTTTCTTACCTTTAAGACTTATGTTCTCTCTGAGGAAACTTCCCTGAGAAGTCTCATTCATTGCTGAGTTTGGCCTTGACTACCCATGTGTCTAAATAAGGGTGTGCAATACTGTGTGTGACTTATACATATAGTTCCTGGAATGTCTGAAATAGACTCAAGACATTAACCCAGTTTGCATTTTGTGCCCATGAAACAGGGCTGCTTTTGGTACCTGATCTAGTGTCTCTCCAGCCGGCTCCAATTAAGGGCGGATACAGCTAAACATGTTGTACATTGAAAGGTATAGGCACCTTCATGTAACATTTAAAAACTTTTCTCCCTCTTTCCCTTTCAAACACAGAAAAATGAAGCAGAACTCCATAGCCTGGAAGTTAACATCACATAAAAGCTTCCCCTTCCCCTCCCCCTTCCCGCCTGATTGAATTCCCATCCCCTTCCTGCCTTTCCCCTCTAAGGTTCCTGACACCAATACATGCTCATAGCATGCGTATTTAGAAAGGCTAAAGGGAACCCCGCAAGATGCTCATTCATATTACTCATCTGAATGGTCCCAGCTGGCACTCTACATGCCTCACAAGGCATCAACACTGATCTTGGAATGAGCAGCAACCACTTCTTCCTTCCAATGTCTGAGCCATAAAAATGAGATATACTCAGAAAGTGTGTCAAAGTAGATGGAATTTTCGGAGCCCTTTCTGGGCCATCTGGGATTAAAAATATATTGCATCTCTTTGGTCCTGATGATTGAGAAGGATTTCTCGATTTCTACATATTTGTCAAGCTGATTTAATTTGAAAAGTTTCCTATAAATTAGTGGAGTTGAAATTACTCTGTCCTTTTAAGATATTTGCAATACAGGGAGTGTTACGTGTTTTGAAACGTACTTTATAAAAATTCAAGAGAACTACACTATCAGCAAAGATGGAAAAAGCCCCCCAGGTATGTATGAAAATACTGTGAAAGCTATGCAAACTAATACAGTATCTTCTGTTCTTTACGCTCAATAATTAAATATATAGGATCTGATTTTTCTTTGTCAATTCTAATTACCTACAAGAGAGAGTTCCTCTGCCGTGCTTGCTAAGGAATGAAGGCTGTCGCCATGGCAGGATGGGAGACGTAATGTGAAAAGAGAAATCGGGATGACAAATGGGAGAGTTACCATTGGGCTAAAACTTCTAAATGTACGTAACAACTGCGACTGCTACAGATTCCCACTCACCTACCATTGAAAACAACTCCACTATGAAGCTGTCCCTACAAGTCTGTCTTACAACAATTCCTATTCAGCTGTTGCTGAATGGGTAGGAATGGTCCAGTCCAGGATGCCTTCTGTTATAAAGGGCAAGAAAAAGAGAGATCTAGAGAAGGTTCTGATGACTGGCATCTTTTGCTTTTTTGCGTAGCATGGCAGGAGTCACAAGTACTGAGATAAAGTGACAGCTCTTTTTTCCCATCAATTCCTCTCTAAAAGAATGAGCAGGAGAAGCATGAAGCAGAATTATGAAAATAAGTATCAAAAAGCAGAATTGAACAGAATTAAACTGTTTAGCAAGGTTGGGTTTTATTCTTTTTCTTTTTTTTTTTTAATTCCACTTCCCCCCTTTTTTATAAACACCAACTGCACGGAAAGAGTGCATAAAACACAGTATATGGTCACATCAGATGAAACACGTTGCATTACTATTCAGAAATACCCATCTTAACAAAATCTAATCCAAGCCAACTCATCACTATGTAACAGGATTACAGTGTGACTCTACACTGGAAACAGCACGGAGGTAAGTAGAAGATTCTATCCTGGTAAGGTGCTAAGCAGTAGGGGATACTGAGTTAAGGACTGTCAATAAATATGCACAGTACAGGTACTTGATTTTCTTGTAAACAGAAGCTAAAAAACTTTCAAACAAGAGCACTCATTATTCTTATTTGCTTTACCTTGAGCAACTTGGTATGAACACAGTGAAAAATCTGAGATTCTGCTCAGAGAGATGTAGGAAAACCATTGCAGATTGTCAGAACTTGACTGAACATGACTGAACAATCTACTCTGACTGTACCTTTGGAACAAGAACCAAACTAGATAACTTTTGGGAGTCACTTTCAACCTATATGGTTCTGTGATTCTACTAAGAAATGTATCACTTGAATGCTGTCTAGTATGAAGGCATAGCATTTGAGTTAGCCAAATACGAAGAGGTAGGGAAACTCTACAGTACACTAATGGTGTGATTTTTTCCCCCCTAGGGCTTGATAGAAGTATGTACAGGTATTAAAGGAAGTTAAGTCATAGATTGAATTTGGCATGTCAGTGCACAGACCCCAGAAGATTTTTTTACCCCTAAAAATGGATTATGGAAAGAAGGAAAGTTTGGTCTCTGAAAATAGGATTTGTAGAATCACGAAGCTAAAAGAGAGAGAGAGAGGTGCTAAACATAGAGGAGAGTTTTGGGGATTGAGCTGGGCCCACTGGACACTGCAGTTGAGACAACTAGGAGGTTCAGTGCCTGGTCTGAGAACCACATGAACATCTAAGCTTAGAATTACCTTGTGATCAGTCTGACAGCAGCAGGACCTGGTTATTTTGACAGACTGATGTTCCTGGAATCTGAACAATCAAGAACTGTTTTATGTGGGATGTAACTGAAGCAACAGATAATTCCATGTGCAGATGTATCCTTAATTGAACATCTGTAGTTACATATGAGCAGTATTTGAGACCCACCTTCCTTACTAAGTTTGTAAAGGGTTCAGATTGTCCACCTTATTAGTTGATATGTTAAAGATTAAAGGTTTTTCCTCATTGTATTTTAAGGCTATTATTACTGATTAGATAGCAAATTTTAGTCAATAAATTAGAACAATATTATACAACTAATGTTACAAAGATATAACTCAGAGAACAGTGACAAATACTATGTTAACTTGACAGTGATTAAGGGTGATGGGATAGGATAGATTTCCTCACTTTTTACTTCTTTTACCTGTTAAATTCAAAGAATTTGTTTTCCTCCTCTGTGATGTGGTGTCCTTCCCTGTCCTGCTTACCACTTTCTCCACCCCCATCCCCTGCTCCCAACACAGAATATATTCACAGTGCTACCATACAATGTATTGAAATGTGGGTGTTTTCTTGTTATTCCTTTTTTATTCTTTATCTGCCCCCCACTCCCAAAACTGTAATCTTTCTGCCTTGTGCCATGCATCTCTTTTCTTTAAAATAAGCATTCCTCGACTTCATGGAAATTCTGATATTCAAGAAGGAAAAGGGGAAACTTGATTCAAACTACAGGAATTGCTTGGACTGCTGCATGTAAGTGAATGAAATATTAAGGCTGACAATGTTAACACAAAGACAGCAATAGAACATTATTTTAGGCATTAAATTACATTTCAATTTACTTGTGCCACTCCATAACTGAATGCCTTTTGAACTTACAAGACTAAAATAAAAAGACAGACAGAGGCAGGAGGCTCCACTCCCATCCTTTCAGTCTTCTTGTGGACACTCATCAGCATTTCGTGTGGAGCCTCACAGATCATATAGAGTTCACAAAATTGAATTAGCTCTGAAATTACCCTTTTGCCTATTTTAATGCTTTTGTCTCCCTTCAGAAGCTGTCCTCTAAAGCTATACCACTTGCCTAATCAGGTTTCCTATCGTCACACCTGTTTTCAAAGTAAAATGCATTAGAGGTGCATCCCTTCATCTATTTGCACAAATTAGCGTAATGACTGCTTTAAATATATTCTGAAAGACAGGCTTTTTGCCATGGCCAAGTGACAGATTGTTCTCTGGCCAATCGGGGACTGCTTTGCTGTCCGGTACAACTGGTCAGTATGATGTAATTTGGTTTTCTTTAACAAGACGGAATCATTTTCCCATTCCCTTTGAGAATCTCAATCTAGAACAACAGACCAGCTGTTACTTAGTGCAATTTCCCTTTTTCTTATCCAACTAGACTGCAATATCATTTTGTTACTTTTTATGAAAAACAAGGTTGTCCTCTAGAATAATTATAGAGGAAAGAGTATATCTGGGGGCTGTTATCTGTAGCAAACAGTGTTTAATGACAGTGGTAGCCAAACAGAGGTACTTTGAAACACCATGCATATTTTCTTTATTTTTTATTTCCAGTTAAAACAATTATTTTATCATATTACTTCTCTGCTAGGCATATTCCTGTTGCGGTGGCCCAGCCCACCTTTGGGCTTCGGATAAATGAGGACATTAAGAGGGTGAATTTTCCTACTAGAGACAGTGACTCTGAAGGTGTGGCTGAAGAGGACACCACACCCTAAGGCTGCCAATCTTGGAGGATCTCCTCCCCTGTTCCTCCCATCGTTCATGTTTATGCATGTTGTATCCAGAAGGTTCTGTTCTGTTACAATCCCCATTGGTTCATTTAAATAAGTCCTTCCCTAACTCCCTCTCCATTGGTTACCTGTCATTACACATCAATTCCCTATTGGTTTATCCCCTTGCTCTTCCCCTTTTTGTGTACTGTGTAAGAACCTGCACAACTGTTGCTCTTTGCTCTTTTGTTGCTCCCCTCCTTGCTGCTGAGTTCCCTTGTCCTTCTGGGTGGGAAATAAAGACTTGGATTGCTGCCACAAAAGAGTCCCTCTCTCCTCCTTTGCCTGCGCCATGTTGCTACGGTGACAACCAACTGCTGCCAGCCCCACACAGGGCTCAGAGCGGATAGCTCTCATCAGAGCCTCCATTTGGCTGCCAAGCTGCAGACTGCCCTTGTTGCTAGGACACTCGAGCAAGTTGTCCGCTTGCCCACCAGGCGGTCAAGCAATTAGTGCAGCGCCAGGTGGCGCCCAGTTTGGGGCCCTGTGACGGTTGTCCGAGAGTCCTTTTGACCCTTTTGTCCTCGCTAGTGGAAATTTCCAGCGTCACTCCGTTGGTGACTGTCACCACCCCTGAGTGAAGCACACTGCTTTTTGCGCAGTGGTGCTCCCTGGGCAGAGCCAGCAACACTCGAGAACCCCAAGGATCGGCTCTGGCAGAGGACCTACACAGAAGACCTCAGTTCTTCCGGACCAAGTTGCTTTATTTGGTAAGTATTCCTGGGCAGTGGGGAATCTTTTCTGGTCTCAGAGACCCTTATCATTCTTTTCCTACCTTTTTCTTCTGCGTGGGGTGGAGTTTGTGTGTGCGTTTTTATTTTAATCTTTAAAAATGGGTTCTAAATTGTCCGCACCCCAGAGGGAGGTCTATTACCAAGTTATGGGTCCCTCTTGGTGGGAGGGAAAAAGTTTTCTGAGGGTTTACTTAAACGGCTGGTCCGTTGGCTTTTTGTATCATTCCCTCAAGTGTCTCCCAAGAGGGTTAAAGATACTAAGTTTTGGAATGGAGTGGGGGCTAAGTTAACCTCCCTCCAGGCCTCAGGAGATACCTTGGTGTCCAAATTTATTCTCCTTGTGGTTTTAATTTGTGAAGCACTCGCACCGAGAGGGAGTGATACAAAAGGACCCCCAAGTTCTACCCCAGTTCAAACCCCTATCCTTCCCTCCTCACCTTCTGTTCCTAAGCCCTTTTCCCCTAAACTGGGAAGATCAGGAGGTGCAACCCGCCAAAAGGTGCAGGAGAGCCACCGTCCTCCTGGCCCTCCTCAGTCTCCCCAATGCCCTTGCCAAGGTGAGTGTCGCAAACTTGTCTTGGACTCTGTCCTAAACCCTCTTTCCAACCCCGTTTCCCCAGTTCCCAAGTTTCCCCGCAAAATGATGCTTGTCCAAGTTCTTTTTCCCCTCACACGTTTTCCCCACAAAATAGAGGTCGCCACATGGCGTACTCTAATGGTTCCCTTTCTTCTCCTCATAATCCCTTTCTCCCTTGTTCACCCAAGCCTTTTCAGTCCCTGGATCCTCCCCTTCCGTTGGCAGGCGTTCCCTTTTTGTCAGGATCCTCCCACAATTCTAACTCCTCTCATGACCTGGCCCTTTCCTCTCCTGACTCAACCCATCCTTTTCTGCCTTCCAGTTCCCATGGACCCACATCCAGTTCCCATGCACCCTATACCGAATGTGAGGGCCCTGCGACCCATAACCCAGAAAGGGAGGATGGCCCTTTTGTCGCGCTGGTCATTTACAATCGGCAGGGCAATAACTCTACATGGAGGCCCTTCGAGGCTCAAAGCCTCAAAAATTTATGCAAAGCCCAGAAGGAATATGGGAGGGAGAGTTCTTATTTCAAGACTCTCCTGCAGGCAACATCCTCAACAACAGTACTAGTCCTGCATGACATCAAAAATGTTTTTTCATGCCTGTTGTCACCATCCGAATTCCAAATGTGGAACGCAGATTGGAGAAAACAGCTCAATGAACTTCTCCCAATATTCCTTCGAGATCAGGCCAATGCGGGGCTTACCATGGACCACCTAATTGGTGAGGGGCTGTTGTCCAAGCTGCAAGACCAGGCCTGGAACACACCAGAGGCAGTTTTAAACGCCACCCGGGACACGGCTGAAAGACCCTTCCTATTAATGCCCTCTAAATCGGCACCTCAACTAAATTATACTCAAATTAAACAAGGCCAATATGAGCCGTTCATTGACTTCGTTGATAAATTGCGCATTGTTGTAGAGAAACAAGTCGAGGACTCTCAAACTAAGGAGCATGTTATCACTTCTGTTGCAAAAGCTAATGCCAACGAAGCTTGCAAGAAGGTAATTTTGAGTCTTCCATTTGATCCTCCACCAACATTGACACAGATGGTTAAGGCATGCTCATATCTGGTATCAGTTAACAGTCCGCCTCCTAAAAGACGAGGGGGAGTCATTGGTGGGGCAAGAGAGGAGACGGTAGCAGTGGGGGAGCCAGCATCTTTGATCTGCTTTTGTTGTGGAGGGAAGGGTCACACATCCCGATATTGTAAGGCACCTGCAGATATGGTAAAAAACCCCTCTAAGCTTGTTTCCAAGTCTGTTTCCCCAGATACCCACCTACAAGAGGGAAACTGAGGTACCAGCGCAAGGTGGCTCCGTGCCAGGTCAAAAATGGAGTCACTGAAACACCTACCATCTCTAATAAAAGATCTGACATATGGACCCCTGGGCTGCGACTGAGGGTGATCTGCGAGAGATCCTACCCAATCACCAGCACACAATGGACCCTCATCACAGTGACCCTTCAGGCAGAGACCTAGGATTTGCTGGACTTTACAAACATCTTTGTCACTGGGGACACACAGCAGATGCCTGCAGGGATTGAGGTCTCCCCTGAGCTCACGACCGTGGACTCGGACGGAGGCTTCCTTCTCCTGGTACGGTGTGTCCATCCTCCCCACTTCCTACAGAAGGGCCAAGCGATCGCCCAGGCCATTCCGTTGCCGAAACTTCTGCCACCAGATGGCATAACACCAAACATCTGCTGGGCAGAAGTGGTAGGAAGTGACAAGCCCCTGTGCAATGTCAGCTGGGCCAGGGAGCAGAAAGATTTAATGTTACTGGGATGATGGACACAGGCGTGGATGTGATGGTTATACCGGCTGACAGGTGGCCGTCACAATGGGAGCTGCAACCGCAAGGTGTGGTCTCCAGAATCGCGGGGACACAATTGGCACGTCAATCCGAAAAGGTAAATCAATTGGAAGGTCCAGACGGACGGGTAGCTTCCATCTGCCCGTTCGTGCTAGACACAAAATTTACCTTGTCGGGGAGAGATGCCATGTCTCAATGGGGCACCACCATTAACATCGGCCCCAAACCTCAGGATTTTCAATTGTGGCCACTGAGAAGGAGCGTGACATCCAGAAACTCAATTGGAAAACTGATTAACCTGTCTGGGTGGATCAGTGGCCACTGAGAAAAGATAAATTGAAAGCGCTCCACGCACTCGTGGAAGAGCAGTTGGCAAAAGGTAATATTCAGCCAACTAACATCCCCTGGAACTCGCCCATATTTGTTACTCGTAAACCAGGTTGAGACAGGTGGTGGCTCCTCCATGACTTGCGAAAAAATTAATGAGGTAATCAAAGACATGGGGCCTCTCCAGCCAGGCATGCCATCGCCTGCAATGCTCCCACAAAACTGGAAAGTTGCAGTTATTGATATTAAAGACTGCTTCTTTCAAATACCCCTTCATCCCAAAGACGCACCACAGTTTGCTTTCTCAGTTCCTGCCATCAACCGAGAGGCTCCCATGCAGCGTTACCATTGGCGGGTCCTGCCCCAGGGCATGAAGAACAGCCTGACCGTTTGCCAATGGTACGTTGCAAAAATATTGTTGCCCATCTGTGCCATTGCAGAGAGAGCCATCATCCTACACTACACGGCTGGCGTGCTCATCTGCGACCCCAATAACCACTATCTGAACTGGACACTGAAAAAGGTTATCGAGGCTCTCGAGGCCCATGGGTTTGAGCTCCAACCTGAAAAGGTAGAAAGAACAAGCCCCTGGAAGTACCTCGGTTTGAAAATCACAGAGACCAAAATTACACCGCAGCCGATAACCACTGACAACAACCCAAAGACTTTACAGGAGTT
Source organism: Melanocharis versteri (assembly GCA_013397845.1). Lineage (NCBI taxonomy): Eukaryota > Metazoa > Chordata > Aves > Passeriformes > Melanocharitidae > Melanocharis > Melanocharis versteri. Next base: position 100,345 of record VZTG01009605.1, on the reverse strand, counting down.
GCACCAACTTTGCGGAAGCTTGAACTGGGTGAGGCACAGGTTGGGGCTGACCACTGAGGACCTAGCCGCTCTTTTCAATTTATTGGGAGGAGGGGGGGACTTGACATCTCCTAGGTTCCTCATGGCAGAAGCTCGAAAGGCCATTCGAAAAGCAGAGGAGGCAATTTCACAGTGGCAAGCCCACAGGTATCTACCTTACCTACTGTTCCAACTCATTGTTCTAGGTAAGACACCGCACCTACACGCCCTCATTTTCCAGTGGGATGTGGGGCAGAAGGACTGCCTGGCTATCATCGAGTGGGTGTTCCTTCTGAACCAACCATCCAAGACAATCACAACGCCACAAGAACTAATGGCACAGCTCATCATCAGGGGTAGAGCACGGCTCCGAACCCTGGTGGGTTGTGATTTTGCACGCATGTATTTACCTATCATCTCAGACCAACTGGAATTTCTAGTCCAGACGAATATAAATTTACAGTTTGCATTAGACAGTTACCCTGGGCAAATTTCCAGTCACCGTCCTAAACATAAGCATTTTAATGAGACATTCTCTATACATATCATCTCTATACATCTCATACCGAGAGAGATTCAGAGCAGGAAACCCCTCAAAGATGCTCTAACCATTTTTACAGATGGCTCAGGGAGGTCTCACAAGTCCATGATGACTTGGAGAGATCCAAAGACACAGCAGTGGGAAGCTGATGTCAAGGTGGTCCCAGGATCACCAGGATCAGGTAGCCGAATTGGCAGCCGTCGTTAGAGCATTTGAGCGGTTCTCTGAACCTTTCAATTTGGTCACCAATTCGGCTTATGTTGCCGGGGTAATTATGAGAGCCAAGGGTGCTCTCCTAAAAGAAGTTTCTAATTGGCAGATTTTTGACTTGCTCTCGAAATTGGTATATCTTATTTCCCACCAAGAGCAACCTTATTATATCATGCATGTAAGATCACACACAGAGTAACCAGGCTTTATATCTGAAGGCAACCAAATGGCCAATACCCTGGCTTCACTAGCGGAGCTTGTAAAACTCCCTCTAGTGTTTGAGCAGGCTCAGATCAGCCACACTATGTTCCATCAGAACATCCCAGCCTTGATTCGCATGTTCCACCTATTGCGGTCACATGCAAAGGCTATTGTGGTGATGTGCCCCAGCTGCCAAAAATTCTGGCTACCGTCACTTGGCAGCGGGGTCAATCTGAGGGGACTCAACAGCAGAGAGGTGTGGCAAATGGACGTGACGCATTTCCCGGAGTTCGGCCGGTTGAAATACGTGCACGTCTCCATAGATACATTTTCTGGGGCTATGTACGCCTCTGCCCATGCTGGCGAGAAGGCCAAAGACGTAGAAAAATGTCTTTTGCTGTGCTGGGCGTGCCAAAAGAAATTAAAATGGACAATGGCCCTGCCTATACCTCCCAAGAGTTTGTGAGCTTCTGCCAGCAGTGGGGATTTGGCCATATCACTGGCATTCCTCACTCCCCATCCAGGCAACCGGTAGTGGAGAGAGCACACCAGACTCTAAAAAGAGTGCTCCACCAACAAAGTGCTATGGTAAAGTGCAACTCACTCATATTCAGACTTTACAAGCCTCTATTCACAATAAACTTTTTGAATGGATCATTTGAAGAGCCTGAACCTCCTGTATACAGACATTTTAAAAATGATAAAAACAGAAGCTCAAAGAACACCCAGAGGTATCGATCAGAGAACCAGAAACACAAAAGACTGAAGGACCATATCGCCTTGTCACCTGAGGCCGGGGGTACGCCAGTGTGTCTACTCCCCAAGGATTGAAGTGGATTCTGGCCAAATGGGTCAAACTGTATGTGCCGTCTAACACCACAAAGCAAGCCAGTATCGTTGTGTGGAAACGCCGATGCCACGGGAATCACCCAAAGGATCCCAAAACCATTCTTCAGAACTTCACTCCTAAAATATAATTTGTATCCTTAAAGTGTATCCCTAAAACATCTCCATTGTTTAAGTTGCTTTTAAGTTAATTCCAATGTGTCTGTTTATATTTAGAAATGGCTCACCATCCTGCATCCTTAATAGAGACCCTCCGAAGAACTCCATGGATTCTCCTCCTCATCTTCTGCACCAGCATTTATCGAGGCAAAGCATGGATCATCCCTCAACCCAGGTCCAACGTCTGGGTGATGTTAGCAAAGACCCTCAACCAAGATCACATCTGCATAAGCATGACAGACCTGGAAAATCCAGTGTCGACTTGCCTGGTGGGGATCCCTTTAAAGGTTCCAGAATACCCTCCCCTTTTATTTTCTCACCATGAAAATATGAACAAGCCGTCTCACCAGGAAGCCAGGTCCTCTGTAATGAGGACAGTCAAAGTCCCTGTTAAAAACCCACTCGTCCTTTGGCGAGATTGAGTGAAGGACCTTCCTAAGCTGCCCCGTGAGCCTGCTGATTTAGAACTCCTTGGTTCCTTGTTCGCCCCTTTTTGTGTTCACTTTATGTTTGACCCTCCTACACAAAAAGACTTTTATGTTTCTGTAACCCAGCACAAGGTGAAATATCAAGCAGCCCAGTGGTGCAAACACATTGCACGTGTAAAAATGGCCTCCACACTAGACCAGACTCTGAAACAACTTCCTAAGGGTTCTTTTCTAGTGTGTGGAGATCGTGCTCGGGCAGGCATCCCCTCTCGCCTTCTCAGAGGGCCATGTACCTTAGGGCGGTTGATGCTGTTTACATCCAACATGACTAACATTATTGATTGGAAGAATAAAAGCAAATTGGCCTGAAAAAAAGAGGAGTTTCAATGAATTGGATAAAAATGGTGATTCTGAAATTTTTCATTGGTCTCACCAAAAGCATTTTGCCGTGTCTCTCTTTCTCCCCTGGGTAGCAGCAGCAAAGGCTCTAGGTGAATTTGGACACCTAGAGTGCTGGGTTGCTAAACAAGCAAATTTAACATCAACTGCCATCAGTAACCTCCTCGAAGATGAAGAAATTACAAGGAAGGTGACATTGCAAAACCAGGCCGCCATCGACTATCTATTACTTCTACAGAACCACAAATGTAAGGAATTCAAAGGTCTTTGCTGTTTCAACCTGCATCTAAAGCCCCAGACATTCTCCAGACAGTGCAGAGGATGAAGGAGATGATTTATCAAATCAAAGAAGAATCCAAAGGTTGGTTGGAGAACCTCTTCTCTGGATGGGGACTCTCAGGATGCTGGACTTCTTTAGCTAAAGACATTTTTCTTTTCATCTTTATTATTATTTTAGTTTGTGTTGCGTTTAGCATATTAAGAAAGCTTCTTTTTGAAAAAAATTTAAATTTATTAAACAGAAATGGGGGATATTCCTTATTATTACAATATATGGATATCAGTAAAAGCTCCAAGTTTTAGGGGTTTTTCCCCCTTCTGTCTTTATAGATTGTATGCTTCACTGTTCAGGATATGTGGTTGAAAATAAAGACATACAGAGTGTTTTAAGTGGTAGAAAGTAATCTTATAAATAAAAAATTTAGAGCAGTTCTCCACACACACTTTTATTTTTTTATTGCTGGTTGTTTCACAGGCTTCAAAGTATGCTAAGTCATGCTAGCTAAGGCACGCTATTATACAATTGACAGCTCTGTGCAAACCTTTGCTACTTGGCACACCTACGAAGTCTTTTCTTTCACTTGTGTGTGTATGGAAAGTGAGATTACTGGAGGAATCTGATTTCACAAAACTGTTGAGATACTGAGAGCTGGCCTCAGACATTCACCGAACATGACTATGGCTTTCACCACACATGAAAATTTCCTGAAACTGCAGATGAAATGGAGAAAGACCATGAGACCTTGACAGTCTGGAATATTGGGAAAAATTATTACTCCGTAAACAAAGAGCCCAATAGGATGAAGAACCAAGCCTGCTATTGCAGCTATGTTAAAAAAGTGGAATACAGTGTAGAGTAGTTAATGCTATTTAAAATGAAAGGAAATTAAAAAGACACCAGAAGCAAAAACGAGGTATATTCAGGCAATAAATTCCACTGAGCTCTAAGCTGATAGGAAAGAAGATGAAGGCAAGTGTTTAACACTGTTTTGCTCTCTCATCACTCCCATATGTTCAAATTCCAGGTCACTCACCATCTCAGTAATTTAGGATTTCTCTCCTGTGCTTGCGCTTTCCCATTTGATGCCTTAGGCCCTAAACCAGAAAACATCAAATGTTCTGTATCTCTTTTACAAGTGTTACCAAGCATTACTTTTCTGCTTGTGTGCACAGTGTATCTCTTTTGAATGCAATTCAAAAGCTGTACCTGTGTCTAGTCTTTACTCTTTTTGCTATAATCTTAGCAGATGCAGGAATACAGCATCCAGTGTGTTTTGGACTGACTGATGCTGGATGAAGGGTCATGTCGCCTTCCCTGGGGGTAAGCGTCATACCAAAATGTCTCTTACAGCTGATTCTCATTTGATTCTGTTTTTTTCAAGACAGGTAAAATCTGCCAGTCCTTTACACTCTTTTCACATTGCGAATAAAATACTAGAATTCTCTGACAAAACTCCCACATTCTCCACCTTATTTGCTCATGGTACTTCAGATATTTGCATACTGCCCTGACACTAATGGAGCTGAGGTAAGAATACTCATGTTTGTAGTCATCTAAGGCCTAAGGCAATAAAACTTTAAAAAAATGGCTCTATTTTTGTAGGACTGAAGAAGAAAAACCAGGTTTTCATTATTAATATTAAATGTAAGATTTATCCATCATTTCAATTCTGGCTTCTATTACTACATAATTTGCATCCTGGTAGGTGAAACATGACAGGGTATTATTGTGATTTACTTATGAAAAGGCATAAGAAGTATGCAAGATATGCTGTAGGTCATGGGTGACTTTGATGTCATAAATTATAGACTGAGGTGAATGATGGTGCTTAGGTTTAACAAAGGAGGACAGAACAGATTCTAGTCTGGATATGAGATGGACTATCCCACAGACCACGGAGACTATCCAAAGGGTCTTTGGTGCTCTGTACCCCCCATATCTGCTGCCTTGCTGAAAGAGGATGATAACAGAGTGCTGTCAATATGCATTTATTTAGTGTTGAAATAGTGGCAGCAGCAGCAAAGCAGACAGTAGAAATTACAGACTGTTCTTTTTTATGAATAAGACTGAGGGCTGTGGCTTGGTTCCTAGCTAGGCCTTCACCTATATCTGATGATTTCATTTGAATATTTTATTAGCTGAAATATAAACCTAAAAACAGAGATTCTAACCCCTGTCCTGTCCTGTCTTACCCTGTCCTGTCCTCCACTCTCCTTCCCTCATTTTCTGTCCTCTTCTTTCTCTACTATTTTCCTCTCCTCTTTTTCTCTAATTACATTTACCAGTGTGGTAAAGTAGAGAGTTAGCAGGCATCTTAAATGTTAATATTATACTAGAAATGGATTTGAAGTCATTAGCTCATAAAGTGAGATATGTAGGAAAATACCAGTATGAGATATGTGATAAGTCGAATGAAAAGCAGAGATTAGAAATAGTACCCAAAGACCCAACCAAACAAGATCATTGTATGAAAATGCACCATAAAGCCAGCACTCTGTCCTGAAGTGTATTAGGCTGAAAATGAGAAGTTAAAAAAGTTTGGGAACCAAGAATATTATATAGCTTTTCTTTCAAAATTTATTAACATGACCTCTTATTGAAAACAGAAATAACAGATTAGGAATCTAGCTGTCTCAAAAAATAGAGCTTTGGTCACACATGAAACAGTACTTCAGCTTAATTTTCCATATGCAATAGTATTCTGTAGATAAGCAAGGCTTGCTGTTCAACAGTATTTGGAATAATTATTTGACCTTTTTGGATGAGAACTGTTGTTTTAGTGAGAAATATTTTATGCTTGTTTTTACACAGCTTGAAAGAAATGATATAAGATGATAAAAAACATAGAAGACACTCAGCTCTGTAAATCAGCTGATCCCACTGAAATCAATGGGACTTAAAATTAGTCATGAGTTTATCTCTTTGCAGAATCAAGACCTTCAGGTGAAAGCAGCCCAAACAGACTTTCTGGATGTACTTCTTTTCCACATAAGTCTAATTGTGAAAATTTAAATAAACATTATATTTTTTTTATAGGACTCCTGGCCCAAAACACAAAGTCAAAGTTAGCATGTGCTAATTATGCAAATCCAGCATTCACAGCAGTTACTGGTGGGACATTTCTAGCTATGAACAGATCTACAATTATGCCATAATTTCTCTTCTGGGCTGAGTGACTGGTTACACAGAAGGATCTTATGAATCTGATTGTATCCTGCTTTAGTGGTTACCTGTTTTCATGCAAATTCCTAAATGAAATAGCTTTTAGGGGGAGAATCCCTTTAAAAACATAAATCCATTTAAAATACATTAAAAAAATAATGACTATGGAGAGATGTGGAAAAACCCTTGATGAAGGAAAAAGCCTTTTGCTGGTGCTATGATCTAATTCACTATTTCTATAATTTTCGTGTTTATAAATATAAGATTATTTATGAATAATAATGGTGAGGATAATGGAAATTAATTATGCCATTGCAGGTGGTGTTCGTTTGAAGTACTGCCTATGAGAGTGCAAGCTATGCAGTACTGCTTGCTTTTGGAGAACCAGACACTACTACACTAATAGTATTGAATGAGCTATTGGCTTACTATCTTTCTTCCATTTAAATGTAATTTATTAACACCTGTTAAACAGAGCAGTAAGTAAAAATTACATTGCTACTGCTGACCTGTAGGAACTCCAATTTCTACAAAGCACTTCTGTCATCAGTAATATGATTAGAAAGGTAGGGCTGGACAGATGAATAAAGGACAACTAAGCACAGCCTAAAAAAGCAGCAAATAAATTATTTGAGTGAATGTGGAACTCACTTTATTTTTTCAGAAATGTTGATCTATTGTCTGGCAATAGACTGGTCAGCAGAAACTTTTCAGCAATCTTCCTTTGTTTTCGCCATCTCTGGATGGCATATTGCATGGTTATAAAATAGTCCTCCAGCTGATATTCTGTAGACTCTAATGTCTCTATTTCATAGCAACTCAACTATGAATTAACATCCCAACTATACCAACACACTTTTATTCCTTTCCCTTTCAAGTGCTCAGGTTAGTTCAGAGCACCTTCTTTTCTTCCTCCTCAGTGCAAAAGTTGTCATGTTCCTTATCCTTCCAAAAAGTGCTTTAGAATGCCAAAATGGCTTGAAAAGAACATGGTTCAGGATTTGTTTTGTGCTCTTTCCCGCTTCACACGGGGATATCCAGCACATAGAAACAGTTAATGCTTATATATCCCATAGGCTTAGGACCTGAGACCACAGGTGAGTCTATGTGCACAATCTGTCCTTTAATTCATGCATATCTTGTAATGTTCCTTTCTATTTGTCCCATTTTGACACCCACCTGAATATTTTTTCTAAATAATTTGAGAGCATAGCCTATCAATTTTTCTGCAGTATTAGTCACTTTTTTTGCTGATTTCTTTTGCAGTGTATCTACACTGTAGAGGAGTTTCAGGTATAGAAGACACATCTACATACCTGGTATTTTCAAAAACTTGTAAAGTTTCAGGTTTCTTCACAGCTAACTTATCTTTCACCACCAGAAAAGCTTATGTCACGGGTATGGTTCTTCTTGCAAACTCAGCATTCTCAGCAGTTTCTGATACGGGTTCTATGTGTTTTGCAAGGGCCAAATATACAGTAATAAATCATATTTCACATGGGCCAGAGAAGTTAACAAGTGTATAAAGCATATTCCTGATATCTATACCCATGGGCCAAGAAATGCAAGTACATGACTTGTCATTGTTTAAGTCAAACTGGGCATATGTTTTGCAAGTGGCTATAAAAGAATGGAGAGTGTAAAATGAGTTGTATTCATGAGTCATATCTGTTGGGTAGGGCATTCCATGTATTTAGAAAATAACTATGCTACTGGTAGAAAAAACCCTCCTAGCATTCGCAGAAAAAAGCACATGCCTCTTGGGAATGTCAAGTATTATTTAGAAGATAGATCTATAAAATATCTACAATCTTTATTGAAACTACAGCATTTTAGATAAGAATCATATAAACCTTTATAACCCTTTAAAGCAAATTGGAGTAATTACAACTTTTTTAGAAACTACCCAAATATATTATTGAAGGTAATTAAATGAGGTTCATGATCCTTTTATACTTGGGAAAGTTTTGTTTTCAATAGGGAGAAAAAAAAAAAGGCCTACATCCCAAAACAAACTAGTGTTTACTTTGCTAACTTCCCCCTTGGTGCCTTAAGTGACAATGAAAAATTCACAAAAAAAGTAGTTTCCTGTCATCTTCAGTAAAACTTGGAAAGTTTCATCTCATCCAGTAGTCATTACTTGTTCATTTATCTGATAGCTATATGGATTTGTACTTTTTTTCTTAAAGCATCAACTGCATGGAAAAATGAGAACCATTTAAGATTTGAGAATCCATGCAAAGTATTGACATCTTGTGAAGTGCAAGACTGCACAAATAACACTTACTAATAGAGAGGGAGCTAGTTCCAGTAAAGTGACTTTACCAGTGCATCATAAAAGTTTTGTTAATAACTCTAGCCAACTCTTTTTCTGTTTATAACTAGACAGTGAGAGGAAACAATGCCACATTTTTGAAGTCTTCTTAACAGCCCAGAAGAACACTTGTTTTCTGGTCTCAGGAGAGTGATCTGATGCTCCTAAGCCATGTTTCAGCCCCCAGCCTGTTCACGTGTGTACTGCTGTCACTGGCGTATGACTCCCTTGCTTCCTGAGGTACTCCCACTTGCCATTGAGGTCAGCATTTACAAAGACAGAGGTGTTCAATATCCTGAAAACTTGAGACTTGTTCTTGAAATTTGCTTTATAAGACTTTTACTGGATTCTTGTTCTCTACTGCTTCACAATGTGGGTGCTTTTCTAACAGTCTTTGAAAACTTGCATGTCATAACACTAATACAACCAGTAGTTGTGTCCCTGAAATAACTTATAATGAGTTGGAAATAAATATAGCAAAGAGACAGTTAGCAAGAGATCTAAATTAGGACTTTGGTGCAACAAGAAGAGTGCACCAAGATCTATGAACTCTTTAGTGAACCACGTTGTTCCATCTGTGCACAACTGGGAATGAAATCTGTGTAAAGCTATTTTTACTGCTTTTAGCTCCTCTGGTGGTTTTCACAACACTCTCATTCTTCATTTAAGTTATATCAGCTGACATTCACCTAAAAATATTCCTGATCTAGAAAACCCTTCCTGTGTTTAGTGTTTTTAAGTATTTTTAATATGTTTCAGTCTGTCACAGTATTCTTCCTATTGTGCACAGGCACTAATGCAATTTATCTTCCAGTCCATTGAGTCAAAAGCCAATCTCACTAATGTACATTACTTGCAGTTTGTGTGTAAATAGTAGTCAGAAATTTTTTCTTCACCTTTATATCAATCAAAATTAAATGACTAGAGAGATTACACTTTTCTGCAACTTTTCTTAGTCACAGTAATTTTGCTTACAGACGTTTTCTCCTTTTATATCTAATTTAAACTAATAGCTTCAAATTATAAACAGATAAATTCCATGCAAAAATGGAATTAATGCTTTGAGATACCTGTTGGTATCCTAAATGTACAAGATCAGTTACATTTTAAATGATTAAAGGTTTAAATAAGACAAAGATTTGGGGAAGTAAACTCATGAAAAAGGTAATTTAAAGAAAAAAGTTTGCACAGACTAGTAACATGCACAGTAGGGTGTAAGTTTAGACCTGTGAATCTGGCATATTTATACATGCATTCTGAGCTGGAAAAACTTTTATTGAAAGAATGAGAATAACAGCTTTAAAATTTCAGCTTTGCTTCAGAGCTCCAGCCTTAGTAATGCTGCAAGAATCCAAAGATCAAAAGTGCCAATGTTGTGTGAATTGGACATTCAGCTGACATAAATCAGGACTGATCTGTTTAAAACAATGAGACTAGTGAGCTACACCAGCTGTGGATGTGGCCTAATGTTTTTAATGCCATAGAACAAGTTATTCTGTGCAACATTCTAAACTGCATCCAGTGTATTTATTGATGGTGCGCTTGTCTGCAGGGCCAGAGTTTTCCTGCTGGGCAGGCTGCTTTCTAAGCAGAGAAAGCAGGCTCCAAGCTGGGAGCAGGCAGAGTACTCTCCTGTCCCTGTCATGATCTGGACCCAACACGCTTTCCAACCGACATGGGCAAACAGCAGCTATACTGCTGCGTTTTTTTCCTCACCCTGTTCACTGTCTGTGTCTGAGTGGTGTCTGGCAAAAGGGGCAGGGGAAAGAGCACTGCCAGCTTGATAGAAATTCACAACGGCCGTCATAATCTCCTGGGATCCATGAAGGAAAAAGGTTGATGTCTTTATGGATCAGCTTGCTGTCTTCCCTTGACCATTCTCCCTTCCTGTGAGTGCACGTGCACACATTATAAAATGGAAAGTGAGTCATGACAATTTTTTAAAAATATAAATGGAAGTGGACATTTTTTTGGAGGTGATTTTGGAAATATCTAGGGGGACGAAGACAGTAAACTCTTTTGGAATTCTGTGAATAGCTCTCTGGCCATCTACTGCTCACACTACCAGGGATGATGAAGATACATAAAAATAGGCTTTCAGGGTTCTTGAGAGCTGCCTAATCTGTCCTTTTCTGAAGCAAGATGGATATTGTCAGCTAGAGAGAGGAGATGTGTTATCTTTAACATTTTTTATAAAAAATACAAATGTGAAGGCTGCTGTCTTTTAGGAAATATGAGAAAATAATTTGCAGCTCTTGCTGACAGAAGGTTTTTTGTTAATGGCCATCCTAAATTTCATTATGACATTACTACTAATACCCTTATCACCATAGAGAAGAATCTTTTGCCTCTCCTATTAGCCTGCTCCTTTCCCACTGTCAGTGTTTTCTTCCTGAGCATGAACAAATCTGAATTCTCAGGTTTTCATCACAAGACAAGGAAAACTTGGTCATTTTCCTTGCTGTTCATTATATTGCTGTCTTTCTCTAAAGACATCTTTTCAGATAGGGCACAGAAATATGTATGAGAGATTACTTTGTAAATTCAGCAAGACTGTAGATAGACCTCACCCATTTCTCTTTTTGCAAAGAAATTACTTTACTGAGATATTTTGCTTGTGATTCACTGCCTCTCTAAAATCCTTTATTTAAAACAGCTGCCTACAAGTTTGTTGTACTCATTTCAATTATCCCCACCGATATGATTTTTTTTAATTTATCAGTTTTCCAGTTAGATAGGACAGAATTGAATTCTGATCTTCTCTTAAAACTTACTCACAGTCCTTCATATCTTGCTACTGCAAGTGTAATAAGAGTAGTGAGGAATTTTTGGTACGGAAGGAAAATTTCAAGATTTGAAGCTGTAGGAAAGCGATACTAGATTTCTTAGAAACAAATTGTTTCAGAGGGAAATTACTTGAGACTGTGAGAATCTGTTGACTTTTTTATATTTTAGATGAATAAAGCTGTCATCAACCAAAAACCTATTCTTAGAAGGGAATCTAGAGCCTATTTCAAGATGAAAAATGTTTGGCTTCTTAAATCTTGCAAAAATAAGTATGTGTTCTGAGAAACTAGTTCTTTCAATGTTACACCAACATTTTTACTCAATTATCAAGATTTCATATGTTGATTCTATATGGATATAGGGGCATATAGCTCTATATTCACAGTCCATTTTGTCAAGTGTATTTTATTATTTTGGGTTTGTTTTTCAATTTGATTTTGTGTTTGTAAATTTGCGACGATGACACACATACCTTAGTATACTTCTTGGAAAGGTAACAGTCAAGGTATAACTGCTGCAATTTTTTTTTGGAAAAAAAAGCTTGAAAACAGAAATGGAACAGAACTTTCTTCCACATAAGGTGACAGAGTGCAAATTAATCATTTTGCAAGGGAAATTTTGAATTCTGAATTTAGATTTTTTTTAAACTATTACTATATTTCTGTTAAATAACTTAAATTCCACCAATACCATTAACTGGGGTTTCATACAGCTTTTGCATCTCTATAGACCATAGGTATCAGGATAACATAGCCTGAAAACAAGAATAATTTTACTGAGTAAGCTTCACGTCTATGCAAAAGCTCTTTAATTTTGTGGAATTGCATTATATATGAAAAATTAATAAATTCATTTCATCATGATCTTAAAGGAAGAGCAAAAAATATGAAGTTTCTTTAGTATGTAACTATTCATCTTCCTCCCTATCTGTTATATTTATTAGAGCTAAACCCAAACATCTGCCTTTTCTTCATTAAGCTCAAAGCTAAATTTGGAATAGAATGCTTTCACTACAGAAAGTCTATTTTCTTTATTCTGTTGTTTACTAAAATGGAAGGGTGGGGGAATCAGATGCTATTAGTACTGCTAAAATGTTCTAAAAGCTTCCAGGGAAGCAGATAACAGTTTAAAAATAAGACATTTTTCATACTACTGAAATAATGGAAGAGGAAGCTGTGAAGCTTTAACTTTATGAGTCCTTGTGGCAGTGCACAAAAAATAATTCCTATAAATAAGACATATAATGTTTCTCAACATGCGTCCTGATCTGCAACTATTATGTTAATAAACACAGCTAATCAGTTTAATGTGCTCAGGGTGAGACGAGCAGTGAATACCAATAGAGAGATAACAAGAAAGGAATCTTTTTAACCATCTTTTCTATGATAGGGCAAACCTGAGGTCCATCTGTGGTTGATGAATACAGATTCAGAAGAAATTTCTAGAGAGACATTTCTCTCATTAAGAAAAGTAATACATTATATAATTTTTGAGAGACATTTTATATTTTTAAAAAAAGAATGTGATGTCTTCATTATGTAACTGTAAGATGCTAATGTCTCTTTTCACAGTAAGCCATTTTTATTGAAAGTTGGCAATGTTTAATAAACAACAACTAGAGTTTAACTTTGTCAGAGAAAATTTAGAAGAGCTCTAAGATGGGGTAGTTTTACCTTACACCGAGCTCTTGCTTCCTTGTACTGGCATGAAAATATGTCTTCAGCCTTCTCTTCTACCTCTACTTTTCTATTTTTAGTTTATCTTTTCTTGAGAACTCTTATATCACTGGAATTTTGAAATGACCCTGTGGACTGATGACTGGAGAAGCTGATCACAAATGAATAGAGATATTGTTACTGGCTTGTACTATTTTCCTTTTTTTTTTTTTTAATTTAAATATTCAACTTTCTTTTTTATCTCATTACCTGGACTACTCCACATTCAGCTGAGGGGAAAAAGCATGCATAAACATCATCATCAGATTCTGACAAATACTGCTGTGTTTTCTCTCTTGTACACTAAAATGAGAAGAGCTGCAGTACATTAAATTTCCATACTGTTTGAACAGATAGTTTTAATTTTTACACCTTGTTAATAAAAACAACGTACTTTCAAGCATATAAAAGACAGAAATATGCCTTTAATAATGAGATGTGATCTATTGAAGGGCTACAGGACCAATTTTAATATGTTTGTTTCAAATACATTTAATAAGGTTTTGTAGTCTTGCAAAACTATGTTAAAACAGAGAAAAGAGAAATGCAATGTCACCTACTCTGTCCCTCAAGGGGTCGGTAAAGGATTGTTCCTTACAGTGTTAAATAATCATTTTATCTAATTATTCAACCCTGAAGAACAACCAATCAATTCAATCTCTCAATTAACAAAGAATTCTGTGAGTCTTTTTGAATAAATAGGGAAGTTTTCTTTCTGAAGTAAGTGTGTTATTACAATTCAATGGAAAAAATAAAAAGAAACCTAAGTGCATTAAAAGAAATTTTTTAAATTAAGTTCTGGCAAAAATCAGGCATTTACCATTCTTTAAAGATTCTAGGACAGGATTGCAAGAAGCACTGCAGGATGGACAAGTCAAGTGTATTACAGCAAAGGGTTTTGAGTCAATTAGGCAATTGAGAATTGGCATTTTCTTTCCACCTATCTGATGGGCTTTTTGAACTGTGTCTCTGTTGACAAGAATCCTCAGTTTTGGGTAGTTTGATTTTTAGACTCTCCAAGCTGTCAATTCACACTACAAGTTTTGTATTTCTCAGTTTGTACTTTTAATAAACACTTCCCAGCAGATTGAAGGACAGTGTGAATTAAGTAAGTACACTTTGTGCCAATCACTAAATAACTTCTTGTCCTAACAGAATTTTGTTAACTGCTCTGTTGTGTTACCTTGATCTAACTGAGCACTGCCTGCTCATATTTCATACAGCAATTTTTTTTCCTGTAGTGTTTTACTCCCCCCTGAATATTCGCTTGTCAATTAAATCAGCATACAGAAGAAGTTAACATGGGAGAAGCTATGTTATCTTTATTATCTGAAGTTGAAGTGTATACGGTGACATAGATGTATTCCTGCAACTAACTGAGATTCTGTTTGGCTTATATTTTTAGTTTTAGATATCATTTTAACGAACTCTCTTGCTTTACCAACTTTATGTTGTGACTTGATGAAGGTTGCTCTTCTAATCAGATCTATTCTTCCTGACTGCTTTCCCTTTTAATGTGAGCTGTGTTGAAAGTAGGTTTCCCAGACATCTGGATTGATAATCGTTATCCTCAGTCCTTAAATACACCTATATGTTCTTTCCCAGTAATGTAATTGGGAATTTTGTCTAAGTAAAGATGAAAAAAAAGTTCTTTCAGTATTTATGTTATTTCCCCAATGAATCCTCTTTGTCTATATGTAACCTACTAATGTTTATAATGTAACTTTACAAGCAGTACCACAAGTCTAGGTAATACTTAACATATGGAATCTCAGGAGATCCTTCACTCTTGGCAACTGATATTGTATCTGCTTCTGAGAGTCTTAGTCTATGTTTTACCCTTTATCTGTTTGCTTGCCTATGAAAATATTAGCTTCTATAATCTTTTAAATTCTTTATATCTTTTATGTAGATGGCTGAAGAATTCCTGTTAGTAAACAAGGACTGGGCCTGTCAAATGGTGGTGAATCAACAGACTTCAGACTTGTCTGCCATTTTTAAGGCCATGATACCATTGAAATTTAGAAAATGAAGAACCTAGGTGCATTTTCTTTCTTTTTCTTTTTCTTTTTCTTTTTCTTTTTCTTTTTCTTTTTCTTTTTCTTTTTCTTTTTCTTTTTCTTTTTCTTTTTCTTTTTCTTTTTCTTTTTCTTTTTCTTTTTCCTACATAGATTAATAATGCTTCAAAAATTTCCTGGGCTTGTCAATGGCTAAGCTGTTGCAACTAGTAGCAACTGATGTAAACAACCTTCACCATTAGTTTTAACAATTACCAAATGTGAGTTTATTGATAGATTCCTAGTTGATTATAAATTTTTTTTCTTTTTCTTTCTTCACTGCGAAGTAGGTTCTGATTGGTTAAATAAAAGTAAGAGTCTAACTAGGAGTTCTCTATTATAAATGAATATTTGAGACACGAATCTGGCTGATACAATTTGGAATAGCCTTCAGGCTTATTTATGTTGCATATCTCAAAGAGTCAGACATATTGGAATACTGGAGATGACTAAAACCCCATTGATCCTTACAGAGTTACACCGTCTGGAGACTAAGAGGTTTTGAGTCTCTGGCTTACAATATTCATGGAATTTTCTTTGCCTAGAGCACCTTTCTTCTAGACTTATCAGTTTTACAGTTTTTTGCTTTTAACAATTGCTTTTGACTGAAAATATTTGAACCTTGTATTCTATCTTTTTTCTTCTGGTTGCTTTAATTTGGACAAAATTAGAAGAAATGAGTCTATTACTGTAATGACTTTGCCTATACCTCTACTGTTAAATTAAACAGTTGCCATAGCATGTTCTGGGGCACTGGGTCACTTTTAGCAGTCATTGATACAGTTAACAAAAACCCACTTTTTCAAAAAACTTTCAGGCATGGTTCAGGAAAGAGCATAAAGCTGGGACATTTCCAACAAAACTGAACAAATATGGTTTGGAAAGCTACTAGAGTCAGATGGCATGATAAATGTGCAGAAATATGGCGGAATTAGGGTGGTTTTTACCTACTAAAGAAAATCTGGTAAGAATATTCTTTTTAAAGATGAGAGCATTTATTTTTAATGATCACCATTTTCATTTATGACCATAATTTCTTCTTTTGATTTCCTATTGGTTAAAATCCTGATGTCTCCCAACGAATCCATTATATTCTCTTTTCTAAGTAGGTTATGTTTCTTAACTACTATAGTTTCAATTTTTAATATATTTTTAAAGTGGGCCTATGATCTGTATGATTAAGATGTCAAGCACATTCAAAAATGTCCTTCTTTTCTGGCTGACACTTTTATTGTCAGCAAAATTATTGTTTGCTTCTGTCTTCCAGAATGGATGGTAAGGGTCAGTTTGAAGAGTGGGATTTGAACTGCATGAGTGATAAAACAATTGCATCCTCAAAGACTCATTATATTTTCATCAAGAGAATAAGTTTTCGTAAGTTATGTAAATTTTATATTGGGCACGTGTGTTACATGTCAGTCACTTTTCTATGATTTTAATACACAGAGATACACTATTATGTACTACAATACACATTTACTTTACAGCTGGAAATCTTTCTAATGCAGTATCCTTTTATCTATGGCACTTTTGAATGATCTGGAAGTCCTTGAAATTAATGGGAAAATGCAGTAATCATGCTGATCAGAACTCTTTCCAAACCAGAGGAAATGTCTCCAGTACACAAATAATAAACTTTGCCTACCATCTGTAGTGCAAATGCTATAACAAGGAGTCTTTCATTCACTTGGAGTGTCTGTTATGATAAGTGATCATTATTTGCACAGATCATTTAAGATCTATGCTAAAATTTAAATTTCTTGCTCCCAAAGCACATACAAATCCAATTTGTTATTGAAAGAAAAGTGCAGAAATGAAGAATCTGCACAGAAATCCATGTGCAAAGAAAGACTATTTGGATTTTTCAGTTGTTCTCCAGTTTAAACAACTCAGCTTGATTAGCTGGTAAAATATTAGTTATGCTAGATTATAGGAACTGAATACTGTTTTGCTAATGAAGAAATTCAATTAGGAAGATCTGTTCAGCTGTAGCTTGCAGATATGTCTTATTTTCAGGGAGACACTTGTTAAATGTGAAACAATTCTGAATTAAATTTTGTTGAGTCTCTAGTATCCATATTGAACATCTTTGTTAAGCTATAGAATTTCCAATAGGTGTTCTTATTGAGAAACGTTTCCTTATTAAAGCCAGGACGAAGAAAATACATAAAGAAAGATAAACTGGAAATAAATAAACTCTGGAGTAGTCCATGCAGATAAACAGTGCTTGAAAATGGATAGATAATATGAAATTTGTAAAATTCTCTGTAAGAGTTGCACGACAAACTCATTTGACTGGAAAATAACATAATTTTCAGATACTGATGGCTATCAAGGTTTTTAGCAAGAAATATAAATTATACTGATGGAAAACTAATCAGTTGTTCACAATAGGGGAAGCATAATTTGGATTTTGTTATGGTAAACTGAAATTGTATTTATAGACGTATTATCGGAAATTTAAGAAAATAATCTAAATGTTAAATTTTCCAAAGATAGTAGCATTAAGCTTCTGTAGCCCAATGCTTAATTTAACAAAGAGCAGATTGATTGGCACAGAAAAAAACCCCAAACTGGTAAGCTGTCTTTGCTTTTTGCATAGACTTTCATGCATTTGATAAATTTATTTTTATGATTTTAGATGGCAGAGACTCATTTTCATTAAACTTGTTTACCATAATTATGGAAGGACTGTCACAATAACCATTAAGTTTGATACATTTGTATATGTTCCCACTTCTCTCTGCCCCCCAGAATTTTCATTCCAGCCGTGAGTGCTGGTGTTCCTCAGTTGTACATCTGGTACAGTGTTTCTGACAGCAACATCACTCCACAGGGACTGAATGTGCCATCTGTATGACACACTCAGTATCTAATGGTTTAAGAGCTAGAGACACATAAATGCCTGAAAAAGCACATTTTCCTGGTTGCCATGTTTTTGGTGTTGAACGTACATTTTACCAACAAAGTATTTATTGCACAATGTTGCAGCCCTGTGCTCCTGTGTTTGTAAGTATGACAAAGGAGGAGTGGACTTTAACATCCAGTAAGTCCTTGTTACATCTAGCTGAAGGCAAAAGTAAAGCAGAGAAAGGTTAAAAAACCCCTCACAAAATGGGACCATAAGAGGTACTAATCTTCTCAGCAGAAGAGCTGATTCTAATAGAAATGTAATGTGAAAACATTTTGTGAAAGGAAAAGTGTACAAACAGATGTTTAGCACTGTCTATAAAACATGCAAGTGTTGCCCTAAGCTAAAGTAGTTAAAGAGATGAATCAACATTTCCCAAATAAAAAACATTAGATTCCTAATGAAAGTCACAATAAAATATGCTTTTGTAGACATTTCTTATGCCTACAATCAAGACTTCTGCAAGATTTTTGCACTTGCTTGAACTTCGCTGTGATTATGAAGTACTGAAGACGTAGAGCAACATAAGTCAAACTGAGCCTGGTGAAACTTTATGGGAAAGATTTTCTGCACAAATCTAACTCCTTTTTTTTTTTTGAAAGACAAGGAGAAAACATCATGTAGGAGGTTCTAGTCTTATAAAGGGGAAAACACTTGAATTCTAAGCAAAAAAGGAAAGTGTTGCTGGGAAGGTAGGAAGCTTTCAGATGGCCTTTCCAGGTTTTTGCTTGTTTTTCCTCTCTTACATTCCCGCTGTTCATGAAAAACCTGGTTTTATTCATTGTTTGCATTAAGGTTTATAGATACATACTTGCTCCAGAAAAAGGCATATGCTCAAAGTGCCCGTCATTTTTCTTAATATTCAAGATGAAGGCTTGTTAAAAATGCAGTTTGCATAGCAGTAGCAGCAGTAGCAGTCCTGGGCTATTTCATTTTTCTAATGACCCTGCCTGTGGCTTATTTTCTCCTTCAGCCTTTATAGGCAATAAACCAAGGAAAACTTCTTTTAAAAATGTATGGCTCATACACTCTGGACTTTGTTCCATGCAGAGCAAAAAAATAACAACAAAACTGAGAAAAGTATTTCTCTAAAAACAATTAGTGGAAAAGTTGCTTATGTGATAATTTGGTAGTCAACATTATTGTTATTGCCCAGGTATTCATAATGCATGAAAAACACCCAAAGAAAAATATAATTAAGTTAAGACATTCAGTGACAAGATTGTCAGTCCAAGTTTTAAATATTTTAACTCAGTGTAACATTTAAGAGTTTTAGAGCTTATCCTAGATTTTGCTCACACAAAGGAAAATCTATTTAGGGAATTACATACTGCAACCCTTGTGTAGATAAACTAATTTGAATATGACTACTGATGTAAGATCTGTATTAAAATTTGACATTAGCAAAACAACTGTAGTTACTCTTTGTCTACTTCATTTGTTTCATTTTTCAACTTTGGCATGAGATCACTTTTGCTCCTTAGTATATTAATTCTGTGGTGTAAAGATGAAATGGATTTTGAAAATCAGCGAGTGATTCTGAGTACCTTGCTCTTTTTGGGAACACAATTTAACATGTCATGAAGACAGAAGAAATTTGGTGTTCTATGTTCAGTTTGCAATAAAAGGCTTATTTAAAGTTTCTTAAACACCCGAAAATAAAATCACTGTAGCTTACAAATCAAATTTGAGAATCTTTTTTTTTCTTGGTTTTGCATGTACTTAGAAAATATTGAGCTCATCACAAGGTCTACTAGAAACAAAATCATAACTAATAATTAGAACAGTTTACTTTTCCTCCTTTAGCAGAGACCTTATAAAGGTGAGTGCTTGACAGGGACATGTATATGTGATAAACTGTTAGATTAGTTTCTTCAGTGGCAAACATTCATGTTGATACTGTGATCCTACCTCCTTTCTTCCCAACCGTCTTCTCTTCTCCAAAATGAAGGACAAATGCGTACTGCACTGGTGTGGGGGGGAATCATTCCTATTTCGAATGAGTTAATATTCTCATTAGAAGTTTATTGTTGCTCTCCTATGTCATTTGCACTTGTGCTGTCATCCAAAGGAACTGGAGACAAAGAAGTATAACTGTTACTAGAGAAATGAAATTTCTGTGTTGGCTGAGCAAAGACAGAACTGTTCATTCACCCTTTTAATGTGAAGGACAAACTAGAAGTCATGGTCTAGCTGTCTTTCTGCTGCATATATAAAGTGTCAGTATGTCATAGAGCTTTTTGCAGATGCAGAAAGGCTGGCTTTTGTAATGTCAGGAGTAGAAGGAAAATTGCTTACCTTGTAATTTGATGAGGTTAATATTAGCATGAATGCACTTTGATTGGTCTAGAATAGGATAAAACATGAGGTTATCCCACTAGATTTTTTTTTTTTTTGTAAGCCCTCCAATGCAGGAAAGCCAATAACAAAGAAATGACAGAAACATGTCAAAGTCACAGAATAAATTGCTTCTGATCCCCAACATCACCTCAGAATCTAAAAAGAGCCTTATCTTCAAAAACAACCAGCATGAATTTTGATGCAGAAGTATTGCTCATTATGTACCACAGCTAATGACTGCTGTATGGCATTCTCCAGTATAACAGGTGGCCTGGTACTGACTGAGTTGATTACACACCAGAAGCCAGAGCGGACACCGCATGCCAGAACTGGGAGAGGTACCTTTAAGTGCGATGCTGTCACGTTGAAGCTAAACTGTCCCCCGGGCTTGATCTAGCACTGGTCACTGGCAGTGCATTTTTCTAGATATGTAGTTCTTGTACTCAGCTCTGACTTGATACTGTGCCACTGTGCCATAGGCTCACCTGAGGAAATACTGAAGCTGAAAAACATCAGAAAAAAATCAAGGTCTTTGGAAGTTTATTCCAGCCATACTGACTCACCTGGTAAGTGTGTCTTGACTTGCCCCAGGAAAACAAGCTTAGAATATTTCCTGTCAGTGACCTGTGGGCAACAGAGGCAAGGAAGTAAGTATTTGTTGTGTTTCTATGCCCTTAGTTTATGTTGTAGAGAAGATCATAGCAAATTCTAAATTCTGTTTCTGTAATGGTATTTTAGGTGTGGCTTCTAGAGGTAGGATGTTGAAGAGAGAGGAAAATTCCACTACAAGATAACAGTCTCTGTAGCCAACCCACAGAGTGGATTACTGACCTACAAGGAAGAGTAATGGATCTCAGGTATCTGAGAATGTAACTTCTCATTGCTTGTGGGACAGGTGGGACATGACAGCGAAGTGGACTTCACATGACGATGTAAGACAAACAACAAAGAATTTATTTTGTTGCTACTAGACATATCCCAATCCAGACTGATCCTACTCTTTCGGTGATACATCTTTTTGTGTCATTTTACCAATCTGTCACAAAAATGGAAAGCTTTTTTATGAAATCATTTCACCACTTCTTCATATCCCCTATGTTTTCTGGGATCTGTTGAAATAATTAGTAGACTTCCAGAAAGTTTTTCCTTCCTCTTTCTTGAAAATGGCACTCCAGGTCTTTGTGTTTGGTTAATGAAAAACTCTTCTAAAGGTATTTGATGTTTACAACTTGAATATAATAAGAAATCCTTCTGAAAATAGTATTCCTGTTCGAGGCTTCATAATTTTGTTCAAAAATCACTAACTTACTAGTTACTCAACATCAACTTACATATTGTAAGTATCATATGCATAAAGAAATGCTAAAGAGAGAAACAAAAAAGAATAGTCAAGGTGGAAGGGTGAAAGGGTGGGTAAGAAAAAATCTGTACATTTATTCTTTGATTTCAGTATTTAATTAGGCTTATCTTGCTGCATCTGAATGTTGGTATTTTTGTTCATCTTTTTGAGTTAAAAACATATCAGAATAATTAACATATTGGGTTTTTAGCAAGTTGCTTATGAATGTCTCCAAATTTGACTCCTACATGCAATGAAATTAATCCCAAAACTTTTGTGTGGGATTGTTGTCATATACATGAGCGAACAGCAGAAAGTTTTCAAAATGTAGCCCTTGTGTGATGGTAGTGTTTGGCCTGCTCTCTACCTCAAAACAGCAGATCTTGAGGGACAAAATGTTGACAATCAGTGGTTTGGGATTCAATCCATTAAAACTGAAAATAAAAAAAGAGACTTAATGTGAGTGGCAGAATAGCTTGATCTTAAAGTTCAGCCTAGAACCATATGTTGTTACATTTGCAAATTCTTATTTAGAGATGGCGTATTCCTGGATTGTTTTTTCTTTCTCTATGATCACAATGAGACCATGGAAAAACATAGACTGTGCAAATTGCTGGCAGTATATTAGGCATTAATTTGATTCTCCTTGTTCTGCGCTCATGAAATTTTCTTCTTGTCTTGTCAATATGTAAGGGGAACAGATAATATTTCAATCAAGCACAATTTCTTATATAAACCAGCGTCTGCATTTGAGTATAGTGTTTACCCTAAAATACTCTACCAATACTGACACCAAAAAATTGAATAAGAATCTGTTTTTCTAGAATTAACTCTAATCAGCATGCCTGTCTCTACATACATAACAGCAGTCAAGAGTGATTTGGCATATATATCTGTGAAAATGAGTGAGTCGTTACTTATGTTACCTTGTTTTGAAAATTGCCTTACGTTGTTTTATCAGGAGAAAATGGCTCACAACCAGCATGACCTATATCTGTTGCTGAAAGCCTTATGATATGCCTGCTTAACCTCACAACCTATAAAGCTGGTGGGAGAAAATTTAACCCCAGACTGAACCACTACAGATGGTTCCTCCTATATCGAGGGAGTAAAACTTTGGAGCAAGAGTGGCCAACATGTATATTACAAAGAAATAAATCAGCTCAGAGGAATCTGTATGGCTATTACAGAGACAAAATATCTTACCCTTGCTGGTAACTTTTTCTGCTTCATATTGTAGGATTGTAGGTGTTTAACATCCCAGACAGGCCAGGACAGAGTACACTGTGCTCCTGAGAAGAACTCAGTTAGTTATTCCTGAGAAAACACTTCTTCCAGGCTCCAGGAGTGGTCACGTTAAGAAGGCCTTCCAGTGCTTTGATGAAAGAAAATGCATTAGAGTGTGTACCTGTCAGTGTATCCCAACTAATT
This sequence comes from Melanocharis versteri, assembly GCA_013397845.1. Classification (NCBI taxonomy): domain Eukaryota; kingdom Metazoa; phylum Chordata; class Aves; order Passeriformes; family Melanocharitidae; genus Melanocharis; species Melanocharis versteri. Next base: position 77,207 of record VZTG01009605.1, on the reverse strand, counting down.
TTCCATTTAGCGGAGATAATGGGGATAATTGAAGCACAGCAATTCATTTTTCATGAGGAAAAGTCTAGGGCACATGAGAAGCTGTAATCATGTTCTAATAAAGACAATTATTATTAGAATTGCATGTATCTGGCAATTATTTAGATAAAAAACCTGCTACTTGCATATTACACTTTGAAAAGTCAAGTCTTCTGTTGATGTTCAATATTTTGGTGCAGAATACAGTCAAAATGTTACCTATCTGCAAAAGTTCATTGAGTTGCTGAGCTCTTATTTACACCTGCTTCTTTCAGGTTTTTATTAATAGAGATACTAGAATTAAAGGGTGTTTTGTCCAGGTTAGTGATCACCCTCTGGTGCTATGTCCAACCTGGAGTCATCTCTTAGTTGTGACATAACTCTGTTTTTCTAAGGTAATCAGAGGTAAAGATTAAAGCAGTAACAAGAGAAGGTGGACTTTTACTTCTCAGTAAAAAAACCCTATCAAAATAAAACCTTCAGACTTCCAAAACATTGGTAGTACAAAAAAAAAAAAAAAAAAAGAAGGAGATTTTGATAGGTTTCCTTTCCATTTTCTCCCTTCTGAGCTAGTTATTTTTCTCACAAAATACTGACTTAGCATGAGACAAACTGGACTGAAAGTTGGAACTGTTTGGAAAAAATTGGGCTACAAACAAGGTAAAGTAACATTTTATCTTCTTGTTATTAAAATTGTAATTATAAGCATTAGTAAATATCATTCAGTGAAATATCAGACCCTGTCATTGAATTAATTTGTCAGGACAAGATTTAAAACACTTTCATGTTTGCCTGTCGTGCGTGCATATGTGGATTCTACGCGCTACTACAAATTGCAGCTGATTTACTCTCTGAGGAGAGTAAAATATGACATTGTCACAAATTTAATGTTGAGAAACTCACAACAAGACTACTGAAGCTTTTTCTTTCCCCAGGTTTGCCATTTTAAAGAATGATTTATTTTTTAATTGAAGAAGGAAGATATCAAGATGACCTATCAAACTGTCATCTTGTGTGCCTGTCCTGATACATGCAGCAACACGGCCCGAAGTGATATTAGAATCACAAAGTCAGCATGTCAGAAAGGTAGACTGAAGAATGCTGCTTCCCTTCTGATTGAAATGCTAGATAACTAATTAATTTGCTGTCTATTATGCATTAAATTTTGGACAATTAGCCATGGTGTGTTCTCTAAAACTATCTGATAATGTAATTACAATGGCAAACAGTCAGGAAGTACCTTTTATCTTTACAGTTCAATGTACAGAGAGCTGCTCTATGAAATGAAATCCCTACCAACACAGTATGTTATATATCTGGCTTTAATTCCTAAGGCATTTTTTACTCAAGCTTTCCACAGGAGTGTTGATTACCTGTAAATGTCCACCAGGGCATGAAAAGAAACAGTTCAACAACACTACAGCTGTGTATAATGCTAATAATTTAGGTTAATGAGTCTCATTTTTTGAGCATTTTGTTTGTTCTGGACAGCTTTATAAAATTTTGCAGATAATGATAAAAATGGAAACAATTAAGAAAATTTGTTTCGGATGTCCAACACCTTCTCATGCAACATTTTTCCGTATTTGAAAAAAAAAAAAAAAAGCCTAGCTTTCCTTTAAAACACTATTAATTTTTAATTTGTAGACCAATAAATTAATATTCACTATTGTTTTGTGACTCTTAAGGATATCTGGAATGACAAATACTGTACAGTACAAAGAGATCTGTCAGACCAGTATAGAAACACAAATTTTTACAATGGCATATGGAAAAAGAAGACAATGAACAAAGAATCCTTTCATTAAACAAGAACTCTCAATACTAGGATAACAAGTCTTTGCTTGCAAGGATTTTTTTTTTTATTTTAGCAGAATAGAAAAAAAAAGTCCTCCTTATTGTATTTCACTGAGAAAAGCAATTAAGAGTTTACTGTTCCTATTCTTGAGTTCAGTTTGCAAGCGCTACTTGCAGAGAGTTTCTGAATGAAAGTACATTTGCAGTACTAGTTAAACGAAGAACAAGAAGCAAGCCAATACATCTAGGTTCAGCACATGAAATCCATGGCATAATAAATTTCAATACCATATTACAAATACCATATTACAAAAAACATAACCACAGATTACTGCACATAACAGAAAATGAACAAAATTATTGACACAATTGCATACTAGGTCCTTTGCTGGTCATAGATTTATATCATCGTTTTCATGCAGTTTTGTAAAAAAAAAAATAAAGCTGAGTTTGATCTAACATCCTAATGTAGTTTCATCCTCTTTCATGCTATGAAAGGCCTGTCAGTTAAATCCTGTTTGGTGTGGACACAAGTTTGCAGCAAGGCGTGAGCATACTTTGAAGGAGTACCGTGAAGCTGTGATAAACCAGAAAGAGGACAAGTGATCCAGTAAAGTGTCGGAGACTGAACATTATAATTTACGGCCTAAATATCTTCATGAAGGATTTTTGCCTATTATAGCAAAACTGTATTACAAAAGCTGCAGAGACCACCACACCCTGAACAGGCCCTCTGACTGAGGCCCTGAACTGCTCACTGATGGAGATAAAATAAAGTGACTCAGGTCAGGGCTGGGGGAGGAGAACACATCCACAGAGGGATCAAGCTTAGCACCTTCGGGGTGGAGACCACAGCCTCAGGGCTATCAGCTGCCAGGCTCACACAGACCCTCGCACCAAAGGGTGGGGAGAGGAGAGGTTTTGGGAGTGTAGTGAAAAAGCCTCTGGTCCGAGGCAGTGAACACCCACCCTCTGCTGTGCAGACCAGCTCGGCTGTGAGCCCCCTTCTCCCAGGGGAAAGCTGCACCCACGTGAAGGACAGCGGAGGGGGTGCCATGGCCCCCCGAAAGTGGTCCCCAAGGCCATGCCCCCCAAAAGGGTCTCCAGACCCTGCACCAGAGTGCTGCAAGTGATGCAACAAATCCACCGTGTTGCAAGGGACAGTGTCAAACTTGCCCTCCCCAAGGGAGGCACCTGGGCATTCCCACGTGGCCCAAATGTATATTATTCCACTGGATTCTACACTTTTCTGTGGCAGTGAGGGGCTGCAAGGGGCCCTCACCACCAAGAAGACTAGATGGAGGGGAACAACAAGACGTTGTTGGGGCCTCTGGAAGGGTGATATGCTTCTACCTAACCCCTGTCACTCTCTCCCTGTTCCCCCACCTCGTACTCACAACTCTTTTTCTATTCCTTTCTATTCCTTTCTGTTCTTTCTTTCTCTCTCTTTCTCTTTCTTACTCTTTCTATTCCTTTCTGTTCTTTCTTTCTCTTTCTCTTTCTCTTTCTCTTTCTCTTTCTCTTTCTCTTTCTCTCTCTTCTCTTTCTCTTTCTCCTTTCTTTCTTTCTTTCTTTCTTTCTTTCTTTCTTTCTCTTTCTTTCTTTCTTTCTTTCTTTCTTTCTCTTCCTTTCTTTCTTTCTCTTCCTTTCTTTTTCTTTCTTTCTTTTTCTTCCCTTCCTTCCTTCCTTCCTTCTTTCCTTCCTTCCTTTCTTCCTTCCTTCCTTCCTTCCTTCCTTCCTTCCTTCCTTCCTTCCTTCTTTCTTTTCTCTCTTTCTCTCTCTCTTTTCTTTCTCTCTTTCTTTCTCTTTGCCTCTTTTACTATTAAATAAGATATATCATTTTTTTTGGCACCAGCGTCTAACCTTGTTTGGTTTTAATTGTGTTTTTTGGGTATATTTCAAACTTTTCTGGGTCCAATCCATTTTATTCACGGAGGATTAATTTCCTTTGGTCTTCTGTGTTAAACTGGTTCATAACAAAGAAGAAGAGCATGACGCATTATCTATCATCCCATGTATGTGTCAGTGGAGATTCTTTATTTTTCAATGCAAGACAGAGGTCCTTAAACAGAATAGTTTGTCTTTTTTAGTGTCCAGTCAGGTCATCACAAAAGCCTCTGCTACAGGTCTGTTCATCCGGAAGTGAAGGCATTCCAAGCTTTGCGCTGTTCTTCTATTCAGAATCAGTTGTTAGGCCATAGCAAACAAGTAGAGAAACAGAGAGTGGAAAACTGACTTTGGTCTTGAGAACACTAGTGTGATCTAAATCAAGATTTCAGTTTAAGTATGCTAACTTAAATGGACAGGATGCTTACATAAACATATGCAGACTTGCAGGATGATGGTCTTTCTTGGAGATCATAGTGATGACGCTTATCTTTATTTGAAAAAGCCAGCACTATTTAAATTGAAAAATAAGCACTTCCACTCATTTACCAGTAGTCCTGGTACACCAGCAAGGTCCTAAGCGACTGGAGGTTTACAAATGTTACACCCATCTATAAGAATAACCTGGAAGGATGATCTGGGGAACTTCAAGCCTGTCAGCCTGACCTCGGTGCTGAGGAACGTCATCAAGCAGATCACCTGGAGTGCCATCATACAACATGTACAGGACAATCGGGAGATCAGACCCAGCCAACATGAGTTTAGGAAAGGCAGGTCTTGCTTGGCCAACCAAGCAATGACACAATGACCTTAGTGGATGAGAGAAAGAGTGTGGATATTGTTTTGACTGTGAACTTTCATGAAGTCTTTGGCATAATTTCCCACCTCATTCTGCTGGAGAAACTGGGTGTTCACGGTGTGGACAGATGTACATTTTGCAAGTAAAGAACTGGCTGGATGGCCAGGCCCAGAGAGTGGTGGTGGCTGGAGTTACACTCAGCTGTTGGCTGGCCTCCAGTGGTGTTTTCCAGGGCCCAGTGTTCATCAGTGGCTGAGTGGCCAACCCTGTTTAATATCTGTCATCTGGACAAGGGAATTGAGTGTGCACTCAGTAAGTTTGCAAATGACACCAAGCTGGGTGGCAGTGTTGATCTGCTGGAGGACAGGAACACCCTGCAGAGGGATGTGAACATCTTGGACCTGTGGTCCAAGGCCGAAGGAGTGAGATTCAACAAGGCCGTGTGCTGGGTCCTGCCCTTGGGTCACAACAAACCCTGCAGTCCTACAGGCTGGGGCAGAGTGTCTGGAAAGCTGCCTGGTGGAAAAGGACCTGGGGGTGCTGGTCAACAGCAGTGGAACATGAGCCAGCTGTGCCCAGGTGGCCAAGAAGGCCAAGAGCAGCTGGCTTGGATCAGCAACTTGGATCAGGACCAGGGCAGTGACCATTCCCCTGTGTTGGGCACTGGTGAGGCCACACCTTGAATCCTGTGTCCAGTTCTGGGTCCCTCAATTCAGGAAGGCCATTGAGGGGCTGAAGCGTGTCCAGAGAAGGGAACGGAGCTGGAGAAAGGGTCTGGGGCACAAATCTGACAAGGAGCAGCTGAGAGAGCTGGGGGTGTTCAGACTGGAAAAAAGGAGGCTCAGGGCCTTATTGCTTTCTACATCTACGAAGGAGGTTCTAGTGAGGCGGGGGTTGGGCTCTTCTCCCAGGCAATTAGCAAAAGGAAAAGAAAAAATAGTGTCAAGTTATGCCAGAGGAGATTTGGATTGGATATCGGGAAAGTTTTCTTCAACCTTAACAATTCTATGATTCTATCACTCTTAAGTCCAACGAAAATCAAATGCATAGAAAGTTGATTAATTAAAGGAAGTGAAAATTGTCTTAGTGTTTCCACAATTCAAATTATTAATCTATCAGTTACAGGTGCTGCCAGTAGCAGTATAGTTACAATAAATAAAACAGGAAATTGGAGAAAATGTATTAGTAAAAAGAAAAACAGGAAAAAGTTTCAGAAAGAACAATTTTTTTTGGTTTTGAGGCAAGGGCAGATGTAAGCAAAAGTAATATCTTATTCTGACGGATATATAGCAACCTTAAATGAAGTGAGGGATATTTTTTTGCCCTAGACCTAGAAGGTCATGTTGGTCATCTAGAAAACAGGAAGGACAAGGAAGGAAGCAAACTAACTCCAGGTGCCTCTCTGAGATAATATCAGGTGCAAAAGCAGGGTTCACCGATGATCACAACGTAGTTTCCCTTTTTCCCGTGGTGAACCTGTTACCCTTCTGTGTTGGAGGTCCAGATGTGGCAAGCATATAAAGTTCTGGAATTGTTTTCTACTGCTGATGTTATCATTAGTCATCTATGGTCCCTAACAAATATGTTACATAGAAAATACTTTATCCTATTTTTTTTTCATCTGTTCACGCTGAGGGCTTCCTGTACTGTGTCTACTTATATATTGTGACTGTGGACCTGGAGATATGGATAGATGCATCCAGTTTTTCTTATGTGCCTCTAATTTATATACCGATATTTCCGTCTTCAATAAAACATCAACCAGCAGCTACAAATGTGTCGAGAGGTATAAGAGATATGTATTCACTTATCCCTTGTATAAATAGATAAGTCACAGTAATGCAAAATATGATCCATCACAGCTACCTATCTAAACTTTCAGGTCAGAAACAGACTACTGTGAAATTGCAGTGATAGCAATGAAATGCTGTTTTTTGAAAAATATCTATTGATGATGATACACAGTAGGTATAAGACTTTGCTAGTATTCTGCTGTGGAAGACAACTTTATTTTGAAATGAAAATAAAAAAAATATAATGAATTAATCAGGATAACAGAATTATATTCATGTTATCATCCTAGCTTTAACAATGTTGAACCATATCAATTTCATAAAATATCTTCAATAAGAATATTTCATTTGCTTAATCACCTTTCAGGAAAAAAGCCCTTCTGGAGAGCATGATCTACTGATAGTGAATTACAGCTCTAGGGTTTCAGTTTCAGAATTGAACCTTCAGCTGGCTGCAATGCCAAATAAAAAGCAAATATTGTTTGTGTATGACTTTTTGAAACTATGCTGAAGGTACAGCTTCCTCTGTAGATTTGCACGCTGAAAACAAAAGCAACACAGGAAAGGAGACATTTACCCTGGGTGCCCTGTTACAGTGTGAGATTTTAGAGTAATAGAAAAGACAGCTCTTCAGAACATCTAAATCCTGTTCAAAAAGAAAGTAAAACATTAATGATTGGTTGTTTAGCCTGTGAGGAAGTGTTTGAGGATAAAGCAGCTACACAAGCTAATAGTGAACAGATGTATGGAATTTCTCTTGTGATAGCTGATGCTTAAAAAAAAGGTAAAAACTACTTTTTATGCAACAACTTCAGAATGCATGAACCTATATTTTGGTTTTGCTAGTTTTCTGAATCCATTTATTGCGTCACTTAAATCTATCAGTATCCACTTCGGAAATGTGAAAGAAATCAATGTTGGTTCCCTTAGAGTTAGCATTTTATTTGGAGCAGTAGTGCATTTTGAAGTGAATCTCTCAATCATTTCCAGTTACTGAGAGTTGTTTCAATTCACAGAACTTTGATGTGCATGAAGTAGTTTCTTAAAGAAACCCCTGAACCTGCGAACGTCATTCGAGGTGTGCACCAGATGTGTTCCAGAGTTTCACTCTCATTTGAACGTTTGACTGGGTTTTTGGACAATATTGCTACACTTATATGGTGTACTGTACCAGGAGACCAGACTAAATGTGTCTGAAGAAAAGGCCCTGAGTTGTAAATAATGTAGTTGTTGGGGCAGGCACCAGCTGCTTCAACATACTGATCTTCTTCAATTTCACGGAAGTAATGTAAACATAACACAAACACCCCAGGATTACTCAAGACAGTTCTACATAACCAAACCAGGAAGTGAACTATAGATTGAGGTACAGTTAAAATATCTGCCATGAATAACATCTCAAGTATTCTGGTATTGGGATAATATGTCTGGGATGGCCAGATTCACTCCTTGTGTCTGCAAAATGAGTTTGAAGATCACAAATCAGAAATATATTAATGGAATCAAGTCTAAGTGAGTGTCTGAAGAATATATTTGATATGTTAACATCATTACTTTATAGACGGCGTAACCATTATTACTCTGTTATAAATTCACTGTCGCATTTTAGGCAATGTTTCAGTTTTAGAGTAGTGGCCCCAGAGACCAGAAGACTTTACGCCAGCAAAACCTCAGTACAGTGGTTAATTCTGCATCCTGGCAGTGAACAACACATGCCTAAATTTGGTATTTTTAGGAATGAGAACATATTTGGGCTGTATAAATAGTTAAGATTTACTCTTTCATCATCCAGTGTCAAATGCAGTTACGTTTTGTGAAGTGGGTCAAGGCCTCCTGAAATGGGAACTGAGACCACCAATCCTATTTAATTAAATGGGAAGCAGTTGTCAGATGGTAACAATTTTGACAACTGCCAATGAATATGAAAAGATTTCCGTGTGCTAAACTGTCTGATATTATTAATCTTTTGAGCCATCATGTTTAGGAAGTGGCTCCATTGTAGCTTTAACAATTTTAGTTCTGCACCAAGCTAAAGAACTTTATTTTTGTTAGCTGAGATCATACACATTTTCAGAATTTAATTTTCAGTATGAATAGTCTGTTTTGTTTTGGTTTGGTTTTTCAGAAAACAAGTTTAAGTACAGCTATGAAAGGAATAGTGTCATGAAAGAAAATAGATTATTTTCCTAAAATCAAGAATTACAATCCTTCTAACAGGTGTGAAGAAGGATAGTATAATTCTCCTATTATTTTCTGTATAATTCTTTTTCTATGTTCTCAAGAAGGTGGTTTAAGCTAGCGGTGGAGACTGGAAGGACTGAGATCTCTACCTAATGAACTTGTTATCAACAGAAATAAGAGTTAAGTCTTTCCGAAATGAAAAATATTGTAATTTGTTCCACACTAATGGGGAGAAATGTAAGATATGATTATGACACAACCTTCACAGATTGAATTAGTGACAGATTAATGAAGAGAAAAAGAAATGCATTGTGGGAATCATGAACTCATGACAGCTATGTCATCCTTTGTGGGAAACTCACAAATGATGTCTCCCTAGGAGACTAGAATAAGAGTGTGATTAGCTCAGCATTGCTTTTCTTTCCCCTACACTACAGTCTTTAAAATAATTAAAGAATAATGCCTGAATCCCATCTGAATGGCTTTTAAGGTTTAACTTCCCGAAGCTATTCACTGAGCTGCTCTTTTAAAGGAGACAGAACAGATATGCACAACTAATTGTGGAATAGTACACAGATACTCCTCTCATATATCAATACCGATTAAGTCTGCTTAGAGTACATCCCATATTATTTTGCTAGGGACATAATTTTTGATCTGGTCAGGTCTTTCTGTGTGTGCAGGAAAGCATTTTTGCCAGTAAGGCTTCAAATCTTGCTCATGATCCTAAATGACAAAAATTTACACAGTTATGGTTTAGTCATGAGAGTTGTAAATATTCTGTTCTTTGCTAGAGTGATTTTGTTTCATTAGCATATATAAAAAATAAAGCATAATAAGACAATGTTGCTTGATATGTATTTACCTTACTGTTACAAGGACCTGACAATTTGTGGGAGCTGGTGGGAAGAGATCAGTGAATGAGTGAGGAAACAGCATCAGATCCTTTTTGTGATGAGAGCTTCAGTGAAGGTAACTTTTCCCAGTTGTCTTAGTAGCTTGCATACTAGATTGAAGGGGATTTTTTTAGGCACTAGTCTTCAAAGAAAGAATAGTGCCTGAACAAATATCATCATATTAGTCAGAATTTTATTTAGATGCTAGCAAACAAAACAAACTGTGAATACAAAGATGAAAGAAAATGCTTACTTTGGGAAGTTTGGAAACAAGTAAGCAAGATAAGAGACTGCAATATTCTATGTTTGCACATTCTAGCCAAGTAATCCCCCAGTATTCTTGGTAGATTTCTGTAAGTAAACTGCATAAACACTGCAAGCTTGCTGTACGAGTTTAATATCTACCGCTCCTACCACATAGAGTCACTAATACAACTGAGAGAAAGACCTGGTCTCTTCATCAAGGCCATTTCTTGTATCCCATTATGATGCGGCCAAAACCACAGACAAATAGACGAGATTTTAGGCTTTTATTTGAAGTAATTTCTTGGCCTAGTAGGGCCTAAGTAGAAAACAGTTCAAATTTTAAAGGGCTCCTTACATGCCTGATGCAGAAGGCAATGAAATCACATTGAATATCCAGAAGTCATACACAGACATAAGTATTAATTATAGCAATTTTTGTATCTGTACCACCTGAAAATAAGGTTAGCCTATGTTAATCACCTTTTTTTGCATGGAAGTTCATTACTTTGATGGCAGCAGTGACAGAGACAGACTGGTATGTAATAGCATGTCATGCTGACTCAGATAACTGGACATGAATGATTCCTGAAGCACTCATTGTTTCCATTAAAAAAAAAAGTCTATTTTTGTGTGCCTGAAATTCAGTATTTCCATTGGAACCAGAGGTGGACCTATTTTAGAAGATGTAGGTATTATAGCCTTTATAATTTTAATGTATACAAAAGTAGCTAGGAGGTTTTATCTGGTGATTTCTATAACCAATGCTGGAAACTTTATTATTATAATTTTTAAAAGTTCACTACCAGTTAGGTTCCTGATTTCAGAAATCTTGCTGTGTTTAAAAATTAAAGCCTCTGTTGTATTTTTAGAGAACAATGCTGATCCGCAGTGTTAATATGCTAATGTTGGATTGAACTAGCTCTGCAATAACAATAATGTAAAAGCATTTTTATAATTTCTGTGAAGATTTATCTAGTTATAAGGTAAAGTTTCACTTAAAAAAGTTTAAGTAATTTACAAATTATGCTCAAACAGTATTCTGAAAAAGGATTTACTGTTCAAATCATCCCAAATGATGTAGTGTGAACTTATACACCATCTTAAACACTCAAGATAGTCTAAGCACTTAAACTGCTTTATGATGGCATAAGTGCTTAAATTGCCTAAAATCCTTAGAGTAGTGTATGGTTTTAAGGCACATTAAGTCCTCTGGCGCCATAATTGCCTAAACCACCTCAGATTTTTCAAATGGCATAAACTTACAAATCATCTTAAATAATATTTGGGGTGGCATAAGAGCTTAGACTACTCTATGGAGGTATAAATGCTGAAATTGCTAGTAGACTACTTTGACAAATGTTTGCTTTTGGATTTATGTAACTTCCTAGAAACTGCTTGGTCATGAAGAGAATACTAAGGATCTAATCCTGATGATGCATTAGATGCAGTGCCATAGCTAGAAATTCTTTAGTCATATTGCAGGATACTGTAGACATTTGCTGAAGTGCATCCCTAAAAAGCATCTCCAGAACTGTGCATTATAACTCCTGTGTCTGCCTCTTATTGCAGCAGCCAGTCTTTGCTGAACAGCCCAGATTACATTAGGCCATTATGCTTGACCTTGTGCATGACCTCATTAGTTTCACCTGCTGTAAAATCACTTTGCATTCTCATGTGCAGGGAAGGAAACTTACCTGTGCATCCAGAACCCACAGGTCATCACAGAGGTGAGCAGAGGTTTGTGACAAATGAAGAAAGAAGGATGAACAATCTTGTGCCCCCTTTACACAAGGTGCCAGCTAGGCTACCCATTTCTCTGTCAGTTGGTATGAGTTATGAGTGGTTCCATGGTTCCCCAAAATGCAGCTGCAATGGTTGTAGCTGCCAATCCTCCATTGGCAGCGCTCCAAGACAGCTCTTGTGTTCTGTCATCGCAAGGAGTTGTACACAAAGGGAAATGAACCCCTGATGCTCTCTCTTTCTACTCTCAGTGTTTCTTCTTGTGACAAAGGACAGCTTGTCAGACCCAGTCTCTAAGTGTGGATGAAGTTGCTCTAATTAAAAAAAAAAAAGAATATGTATATTCTTTACAAGAGTGTGAGGTGAAAGAAATAAAAACTCAATAGAACATCTGCATTTAGTCTGTGGGGTTTCTTCCATTCCTTGATTTTGGGCTCAATGGTGAGCTTGTGAATGAGGAATCAGACCTTTTACCCTTAAACAAAGAAAATAAGTGTCTTTATCGAAGGATTTAGGACTTCATTGTTTGTCTTTGTTTTGTTACCAAATGCAAATGATTCTGTACTAAGTGAGATGTCCTTGGTTATGATTGCTACAGCACCTCACTACATATTAAAGTTCTCTTCCTGCACGTATACAATATGGATGACTTTGTCTCCATAAGCAAAAGCTTGATTCAGTAAAGTAACATTCCCTGCCATTGTGAATCGGCACATATAATATGAAGATGATTTTTAACTTTTGTGAAAGAAGCCTGAAAATTTATTTGGATTGTAAGCTCCTATCTGGGGCTGGACCCTCCTAGGCTTTAATTTTATGACAGTAAAGCAGGATCAAAATATCTTTATCATAAAGAGGCATTATTTTTGAGCTTTATTTTGAGCATTTAATAAAACATTTACTAATTGAAAGGAATATGAAGCTGTGCAAAGGCCAGTAAAATTCTGTTCTCTAGAAAAGTGGGTTATTCTAATTTAATGTAGGTACCAGCTTGAGAAAGTAGTGACGCTTAATTGCTCCTCCTCAGGAGCAGCTCAGAGAGGTGTTGCAACTCAGAAACTACCAGACTACTGGAGTCAAATGATCACCTTCCCCTGCCAGCTCATTATGAGAGAGTTCTGGTTTCTGGGAATTTTAAGGTGAAATCGTGAGATCACATGTAGTTGGCAAAAGAGCCGTGTTCCCCATCTCTCCCTGTTACTGGTCTGCTGACTGTGGATTTGGAAGGGATGTGTGTGTGTGTGTGTGTGGGTGGGTGGGGGTATGTATATTATTTCTCCATATTCTTCCATAGTTTTTGGATATTCCTTCCTTTTAAGTCTAAGTTTTCCAGTTGGCTTCTTGACAGACCGTCTTAGCTACATTGGCTTAGTAACAGACAATACGATTCTATCAACACTTTTTTGTGGATTAATTTGAAGTCTGTGCTAAAACATTATCTGTACAAGATACTTTCAGATATAGCAGTGAATACATCAGTTGGATAAGAGTTCTGCTCAGATTTTCCTCACACATCATTTTACTTTATTAGAAATATGAGAAAAAAATCAGACAAAATGTATAGGATAATATTTAACACTGGGGAATCAAAGAAGCTGACTTTTACTTTAAACAATGAGTGCCAGTACATTAGCAAAAATTTAGGGGACTAAAAATATATAATTTATATTTTTGGTGAGTGGGTGCTATTCAGTATCTTTCAGCTAAATTAAAGAGATTCTACTTGAATCATTGATTTTTCCAGTTGGCTGAAGAAACAAAATAGCTTTAGATTAGGCAAATTTAATTTGTTGAGAAATTTTAACTGAAGGAAATAATCATTTTTGGTTGAAATAAACATTTCTTTTTGTCTTGGAGCATTTCTAAAAATAAGAAAATGAAGTGCCACTCTTAAAATCAATCACTGTGTAGTCAGTTCAGGGAGACTACCCTAAATTTAATCCAAGTGAATTTAATGAAAGCACTGTGAAATTTTCAAGGGATGCTCACTTACACTGAGTTTATAATCAGCCTTCTCCTACAAAAATAATGTTGCAAGTGGTGACATGAATGGTTTAAGCAAGTGAGTGGATTAAAATAACACTGGCTTTAACCCTTGCTTATAACTCTCAAAATGTCAGGTCGACCAAAAGCATTTGTTTTTGACAGGAAAGTCTTGTAAACAATGTTTCTTTCTGTATCTCAGGAATTTGGATTCAATGCAAACTAAAGATTTTGTAAAACTGATATTCCTCATTTGTTAAAGTATCTGAAAAAGAATTTCTGAACTGATAATTACCTAAAACTGACATACAGATTTGCCTTAGCAAAAATGCACTGAAGGTACAATTTTCAGTGCAAAAAGTAAACAACAGCTGCTCAGCAACTGAGGGACTAGTTAGCAGCTAAACTAAGCACCTATGAGAGAGGCAGCAGCACGTAAGCACTCGAGTGAACTCCAGCCTGCAGTACGGGGGAAGCTCTGTGTGCAGCAAGAGGGAAACTGTTCTTGGTTCAACACCTGTGAACAAGTCCTGTTGTGAAGAAGGAGATGTGGCAAGGCCTTGTGCTCTTGCTGTTTGCCTGTCTGCAAACACAAGAATAAAATGTTCCACTCTGGTTAGCTCTTTAGACCACCTGGTGTTTAGGGTGTTTGGGTGCTGCTCCAAATCGTTCACTCCTGAAGTTCAGAAAAATAATAGGGGAAACAGGAGCATGGCAGGCTCACAGACTGACTGTGGCTAAAATTAATCATGTGGTTTTGTCACCCTGCTGACCTTCATTATAAGGCTAAGGAAACAGTGCACAGTCTAATAGCTACATAACTGAACTCTAGTAAACAAACTGTTATTTGCTGCAACTGTAATACTTATGAAACTCGCTGCTTCTATGAATTCAAAACAAGTTTGAGTGTGGGAGTTATTTTTGTGGAACTTACAAGGAACACCCCACACAGCCATGAAAGTTAAGTACACTTTTATGAAACTGGTCACACAATTTAGGGAAGACAGTTGGCCCACAGCAACAGAAATTGCACGGGAACAGCCAAAGAACATTTGAGGACATTTCAGTTCAGACTTCAGTGTGCAAGTTGTCTGAGCATCCTCTAGGTTAGAAAGGTTCTTGCTGCCACTGTGACAAAAGGCCATTCAAAATTACGAATGAAGTTGTAGATTTCCTGGAAAAGCATCAGTCAGGATGTACTCTTTTTTTTTTTTTTTTTTTTTTTTTTTGAGTAGCCATTTAAATTTTCAAATGAATGTGAACTGTAACATTATGTATGTTATAAATCAGATGTTATGATTTGTACTGTGGTACAAAGTGTTCTTTCCATTCACCATTACAAGGGAGCAGCAGTATCTGCCGACCAAGGATTAAAAATTTCTATAAACAAACATATTAATCTTATTGTTTTCACAATAAGTTAAGTTGTTGCAGAGGAGCTGACTATTACTTGTTCTCTTGTTCTGGGGAACATGTCTCCAAGGAGTCATCTGCTCAACAGGGAATAAAGAGCTTCTCCCAGAGTAGCAAAGCACAAAGAGAAAGGAACAGCAGGGAAAGCAGACATTTTCCACTGAATTTAAACTGCAGTGTCACCAAAATCAGGACCTCTAAGTGCACTGCAGGAACACATTGCTTATTTTTCATGTCCCCAAGATTCATAAGAATCTCTTAAACATAATTAGTATCCCTTTTCTGAAGTCCAGTACGATCTCCACAGGAGCTTGAAGTGTGTTAATTTTAGATCTGCATGTCTTGCTGTTTCATAAACTTGTCCTCCATATGTTATAGCATTCACATTCACAGTACATTGCTAGTGTCATTTTCCCATTTTCTTTTGAGCTTTATGGTATATTGGGGTTTGCATTTAATAACTAGTTACGTGCTGAGGGGGATTGATGTGGTTTATGTTTTATGAGTTTCAGTGGATTATTAAGGATGAATTCATGTGGGGGTGGATGAGTTCTTCCATATATATATATATATATATATATTTATTTATTTATTTATTTTTTCTTGCTTTAGGGTTCTTTACAGAGTGCAGTTGTAAAACTTGGGAAGAATTTATCACAGCTTCACTGATGGGGAATTTGGCTTACAGTTCCTGTCTGAATTTTCTATCTCTGCTAGGATGTACAGATCTTAAAATACAATGCATTCATTTTCTGAAGATAGGCTCTTGTTTGTTCTGTGTTTTCTCAGTTACCTTGTTTGTTTGTTTAAGTCTTGTTTCTTGTTTTGCTTATTTTAGCAATATTTCCCTTTCCTTTGTCTTGCATTGGAGCTCTACAGAGAATACTGTTGACACACTAGGAGATCCGCAAGCAATCTCACCAGTACTTCTTGTAGAATTAGAGTAATTTTGAAGTCCATAATAACTGTAGTGACACTAAATAAAGACTTGTAGCATTTTCAGGAACTATATTACTTGTAATTATGACATTAAAGCAGTGAGACCCCTTCTGTCTATTGTGAAAGAAAACAAGAATACTGTGCAAATAACAGGATTCATTGGCATTTAAAATCTTAATGCATTTTAAGTTATACATAATTGACTTCCTAATGCAAAAATGTAAGGCAGTACTACTTCTGAGGCCTCAGAGAAAACTGCAAGTAGGATTAAGTAAATCTTTATGCAAAGCCAAGCCCCTCTGAGGTCCTGGGACAAATTTTCAAAGGAACTTCCTTGCTAGCAATAGAAAGGTGCAAGCAGGACATTTGTGCCAGCTTTCTCTGGCTAGCAGGAACACCAACTAAATTGAAGAAGAATCAGCAAGGTGTCACTATGCACCTGCAAGTTGAATATGGAGCCAGGTATCCTGGAGGAATTAGTTTCCTGAATACCAGTACTCACAGAATCTCACCACAGTATTTCACTGTGCTAAACCAGCAGTACTGTGCTACACTGCCACATTCATTTTGCTGTACCGACTTTATATGACATGTCAAGAGATGAAGGATTGATACTGCCAACAGCAGACACATTCTTTTACTGTTCACCAGCCCTGAAGTGGAAATTTCTTGCTCCAGCCCTTTTTGTAGTCTGTTACCTTAACGCAGATAGACAGGCTGGGCTGTAGCTTTACCCTTCAAAGACTAATTTCAGCAGATGGATCCCCATGTGGCCAGTGAACCTAGATGAAAATTGCTACTAATAAAGCAAACCCTGTAAAATTCACCCTTTTCCTGTTTCAAGACATCACTGTAAGTTCATTTTCCACAACATACATTTAGTGAAATATTGCCACAAACCAATGCATTACAGCTTATTTTATTATTGAAAGCTCATTGAAAAAAGCTGTTAGACACAGTCCAAACCATTACAAAATGCTACTGAATTATTCTCTTAAATTGGAGCAGGCTCACAGTACATTTTATCGCAGAGGATACAGTAACTCGTCAGAGAATCTATCACCAACACTTTCCTTTCACATTAGCACTACTTTTTTAAAAATTATTTTTAATGAATATAGAATCGGAATTTCAAGAAATTAAAGACAAACACTCTATTCAAACATGTATGATAGTTAACATACTTGAAGCTTCATAAACAGGAGTCTTTTTCAAGCTATAGGACATATTTAATAGCGTGTTTCTTTTTCCCTACAGTATAAAATAAAAATGTAGTCCAAAAGATTTGGCTCAACAAAATTCAATTGATTAAAAATCAGTTTGGATGAGAATATCACTTATATTAAAGAAGTTTCAGTTATTGCTTTAGTATAGCTAATGTGAAGTGGTTTAGAGTTATAAATGAGTTTGTCTTTATAGTAATGAATGCAGCTTCTACAGTCCATTTGCTATCTGCTTAACTTTTCATGAATCTCAGGTCATTTTACCCTCAAATGGATAATCTGATTTCTTAAACAGAGAAAGCAATATCCCCTTTAAGCACTACCTGCCATTATGACCTTTTCATAGGCTTTTTAATTCTTAGTTACTGAATAAAAGGCAAAAAGAATAAATAAAGAAGGTAAAGAAAACTCAAAAAGGAAAATCTTGAAAGACAGCAATGATAGTGACTACTCTATGGCTGAAAAGTTTTTATTTCTGTAAGAAATTATGAGCTGATCTGGGATAGAAAGCAAATTCACAATAATGTATTTTACCTGTCCCCTCCAGTGCATTTGCTTTCATGTTTACAATAATGATTTTATGGCTCACCAGCAACAGTTTATATTTGCCAACAATGATCACATAACAGCAACTGGATTATTTCAGTTCTATCTTATGATTAAATACAAGATATCTGTGGTACCTTTTTGGTTATGAGAATGTCACATGATGCCTTTATTGTTACATGGAAAAAAATGTGAAGTATCATCCTTCACTGGACTTCAGCAGAAAGTTTTCATTCATAACTATTCATTATTGCTGAAATAAAGGGAAAGTCTGGGCATGTCTTTCAACACAAATTTCTCTGCTTGTGGTACTGCTGTTCACACATAATAAGTAACTAGACTTGGTGGACTTTCTCCATGATTACTGTGGCTTTAGGTGCTATTGCTGTGTGTTTGCTCAAATTACTCCCTGTTACACTTCCTCCAAATTCTTTCCCCATTACACTTCTGGTGAACATTAAGATATTACTCTTTGAACTCTTGTATTTCCTTGGTAAGTTACTCTCTCTCTCTCAGAACCCGACCAGAAAGGCATTTTTTTAAATTTAATTTATTTGCAAGCTAATTTCCATGGAACTTCATGTGCATTCCTAGCATTTCACAGAGGGCTGCACTCTTTTGCAGAAAATGGGAGGTTCCTCAAGCTCTAACCACTATTTACGTTGTTTACAAGAATATCTATCATCCCAGATGTCAGAAGTATGGGGCATACACAAAAACATGAGGGTGTCTAAATGAGCTGGTATAGACTATACACAAACACTAATGAAATACTGGATTGATGATATGTCCATGCTGCCAATTAGTGGGACAAAAAGATTTGACAGATAGATTAAATGTGCTTTGATTTTAAAACAGTTTCTGTCGTACCAAATATAAAAAAACATTTCAAAATACTAAATATTTCAATGATCTATCATCTCCCCACTGATTATCAAATAAAGGATTTCTGTGCATATTTACATCTTGTTGCCTGAAATATGAATTAAGTGCATTTACTTATGGTTCTTTCATGGTCTAGACAGCAACTTGAGGTATTGTGGACGGAACATGCAATTCAATTGCTAACTCTTAAGTACTAGTGGCTTTTTAGCAGTAATGTGGGAAGAAAAATTTGTCCTACTAGCCTGATAGTTGATATTAAATACACTTCTGAAACTTTTCCTGTTTCGCTGTTTACATATCAGAGTTTTCCTTAGTTATGAAAATTCATAAATTATGAAAATGCCTCATAAATTTTTTATTATGTTTGGTTTTTGCATCCCTTGGCTGGGTTCCCAAACGCTCACCAGCTGAATCAATGCATATATACAAATGAAAAATAACAACATTCAACTTCAGAAATGAAATGTAAGACAATTAAATCTTACTCAACTAAGAAGCTTTTGATGAGGAGACTTAACCCTAATGAATGCTATTTTTTTTAAACACCTCTAATCTTCTAAGTCTCCCCAGAAGTATCCGTTGAGAGTCTTGAGAATTACCTGATCAAGGAAATTTAATAATGCTCAAATTCAGATATCAGCTGTCTTAGTTTAAAATTCTGCTTCACTTACAGGAAAGTTGCACTTTTTTTTTATTATACTTTTACATTTAAAGTATGCCAGGCCTTAAATAAAAATTTGCAAAAGTGAATGCAGCAAATCTTTCCACTTCCTTGGACAATTAGCCAAATTAGTCAAATTAGGCAAGTCTGAGATTAGGAACCAAAAGAAAAAATAATCATTCTTCTATGTTTTTTTGCCATGACTCTCGGAAACATGTTTTTGTGGGTAAACCACAGTCTCTCAGAAAATGGTGGAGGTTAAGGGATAAGTTGCTAAGAAATTTAGTGAAACCTCTTTCTCATAGAAAAATATTAAATCAAGATTTTAAACCTTGAATTATTTATGTTTTCTCAATATCTTCAAGTCTTGGATCTCATATTCCTTGCTACTCGATCTCCTTATAATTATATTTATGTATCCCCTAAAAATGATGACTTTTTCGTACCATTAGAAAGGATTTTTCATAACTAATAATTTAGGGCTGTTAAACCATGCCTTACCACAATTACAGACAGTAAGATTTTTTAGAGCTCAAAAGTTGAGCTTTTTAATTACATTGGTTTAGCAAAAAGCCAGCTTTAGAAAATGTTTGATCTTAAAGCACACAAGTTATTTTAACTTTCAGAGCTGGGATGCAGTTTTGATTTGTATAATCGGGGAACTTAAGAGGTTTATAGAACAAGATTTGAATTCTTCCAGTGTGATTTTATGCTACTATTATTTCTTTGGATTTGAAGCATTTAGAAATCTTAACAGAAAGGGAGGAATGGGTCCATTATTCCTACAGGTCTGCTGACCTGCCAAGCAAATGTACCCCTGGATGCAGACCCATATACATATACATATCAAAAAGCATAATGAACTAGTATCATTTTGTGTTTGCAGATCTGCATAAAAATTTCAGTGTGGGGTTCATTACAGCGGACTAAAAAACCTACTTATATCAAAGCATAGTTTGTATTGGTTGCTTCATTTCCAGAGTGGGCAGCTTATTCCACATGAACCTCAAGTCTCAGCTGGAGCTGCTGTTAAACATTGTGATCTGCCAGTTTAAATTTTACAAACAAGGAAAATACATGCTTGGCTAATCTATAAAGATTCCTTATTTCATTTCAATGGCAAAAAAGGTTATTCTAGGATATGTGGTTACCATGAAATAGTCACAGTCCTGAATGTCATGGATTCAGATTATTTCAAATCTGGACAACCAGTCCCTTATTCTAAATCTTTTATTGCC
Organism: Melanocharis versteri; assembly: GCA_013397845.1. Taxonomy (NCBI): domain Eukaryota; kingdom Metazoa; phylum Chordata; class Aves; order Passeriformes; family Melanocharitidae; genus Melanocharis; species Melanocharis versteri. The sequence continues at coordinate 56,962 of VZTG01009605.1, read as the reverse complement.
TAGATAATGAAAACCATACTAAGTCGGATATGACTGACAAAGAAACTAACCTCTAATTTAAACAGTTTAAATGGCTTTCCTTTTCTTTTGTCTTTGCCTCCTGTTTCTAATTTTTATTGATAGATTTCTGTCTGCACAATGAAGACATTGTTCATAGAAAAAAATCCAGTTGATGTAGCAATGGGGAACAAAGACACACGGACCTCCTTGCTTTCCTGAAGAAGATCGTTTATTGTAACACCCTTTTATGCTCTAAACTTAACCCAAAACAAGCGCGCATTGGCCGCCTGCCAGAGCGGTATCTGCTCACGCGTCCCTCCACCCAACCACCTCCTTGATCACGCAGTCCCCACGCGTCTCGCCAGCCAATCCCTGCCTCACGCACAAGGCAACCATCTACCCATTCTTCTGTTCATCCGACATGCAGCTGAACCCCTCCCAGAGTGCTTTTTGGTGAACAGGAGTGAACAGAAGCAAAAGGGATGCAACAAAGGCAAAAAGGCTCCCAAGGCTTTTCTTATTTCCCATGAGTTGAAACCACTGCCTGCCTTAGTGGTACAGATTTTCCGTTTTCTCTCATGAGATAAACTGTGAAAGTGAAATCATCATGTACTCAAACTTTGGGAAATTTGAGAGTCCTAGGTTAGCCAGGAGAAGATATTTTAGTAGATGCTTTGTTGTTAAATCATTACAAGTGAATTACAACTCTTTAAATTAAAAAACAAACAAACAAACTTATTTTCCCTTCTAACACCATGGTTTTAATGAATTTAAGGGCTTAATCAGGAGTTTTTATTATTCAGTGTGGAAGATGGAGGCTCATCTCCATAACAGATATGGTATACTCAGACCTCTAAGCTGAGACAGCAAATAGATAAGGCTTGTTTGAGATCTGCAACTCTCCAATTCTGGACAGATTGCCTTAGAGGACTGTGAAAGAAAAGAAGTAAGAAGGAATAAGGGGCGTCAGTTTTGGAGTGTTTGTCCTCAGGATCGCCAGCAGAGATCTCAGCTAAATGAAATTCCTGATTTTGAATCAAATCAGATGCAGCACCAAAATGTAGCCTATTTTGTTTTTGTCTTACTGGATAATAAGGGTATTCATTTCAGGTCTAAACCTGGACAATAAAATGCAAACTGCGTCTGAACAAAGAAACCAGAATTATGCTTCCCTGTATCAGTATTTATGTGCTGTTATTATATAGGATATCTAAAAGAAATGTTGGCTTTGTCCTTTAACAGTTGAACTAAATTATTTTTTTTTTCCGTACTGGAATTATGGATAAGTAATGACTGTGACTGTTTATGGTGTGCATGATTGAAGTAGTGTTCTCGTCTCAAAAATAACTTAACAAAAGGTGGTAATTTATTTAATGATCCACTTTCATTAATGAATCACAAGAAAATTATTTCTTAATCACTATTAGACAGTCATTCTGCTAATTGACAATTAAATACATGCTTTTAGATTTGTCAGCACAGAAAATTCTGTCAGACCTAGGTGTGACTTACATACTCAAAAAAATCATAAATTCAGCTTCCATTTAGATGAATCTAGTCAAATCCAGTCTTAGAGTTATAGCTTGCTTGTACGGCTTAACTGGGAAAACACTTGTGACACCATAAGGCAGGGTCAGTAGTTAAGTAGGAATGGAAGTTCAAATGGGAACTGTGAAATACTGCTGGTAAGACTGAAGTGAAAAACCAGAATGAGGATTTAGGTCTGAACATGTGCAGAAGCATGCAAAGTCAGAGCTGAGCCAAGAAGATTGCACAGAAGGAAGGATCTCCACACTCTTGAATGGATTACACTGCCTGAAACCAGGGAGGAGGGAACCAGTCACCCAAGCATATGCTAGTAATCCCCTCTGCTGCCGTGGGACATTCCAGTCAGCTCCAATCCTGCTTCAAATGTGTGCACCACTGTCATATCTGTCCATCCTGTGCAGGTGTCTTGGGAACTTACACTGTCTCAAATATTGGTAAATACATGTTTTTAGGCAAACTCAGCTCCTGTCCCTCTGGCCTTGCTTTCTTCCACACGAAGGCAGAAAAGAAGGAGGCAAAGAAGTGCTTGACTCTTTGTGGCAACATGTGAACATGTTGTCTTTGATCATGGTCACTGGTAACTGCCATGGAATCAATTTAATGGTATGCTGTAATGTTTTATAAAATAATTAACTAATTAAATCCAATGATATAGCGTATCATCCAGTGGGGCAAATACCTTCTGGAGAAGCTCAATGCCAAATGCCTAAACTTCTTCTCATAACTAAATTTGCTCAGATAACTCTTGCATCTCTGAACTACAAAGCCTTGCCTAGGTAGACACACCTTAAAACTTTGTAGAGGTTAAGTAAATTTAACTGAGGACAACAGCAGCTGAAGGTTAATCGGCCACCCTGTTGAAAATAGAATAGGTTTCATCTCACCTTCTAACCAAGGTCCCGTTAAGGTTCAACAGTTCCACCCCTGCCAAAGATACAAAGTTTCCATTATTCGTCTGGAAAAGTAATAGACTATAAATCACAACATGTGCAAAGAAGGACTAAGCTGCAGAGAGGATTTTTTTACAAGGTTGGCACTTTTCAAGAAACCAGTCTGCTAAATTAGAAAATTTTGTGGTTATTTCATAGTAGAATTAGTATATTGGATCTTCTGTTGTACTTGCTGGAACAAAATTAGGTTAATTAGTCTATTTTCATCTCAGAAAGATGCCTCAGATGTTTTCTTTTTATTTCTTCTTCTGTTGTTTTAATATCACCCTTACTGTAGGAAGTTCAAGGCTTACCTCCTGGATCTGAAAATCTAATTAGCAGCTCAGACTGTAAATTTTTAGTTTAGAATATGAACAATAGACTGTGAACGAGCATTGTATGATAGCCAAAAAACAGACAAGAAAGAAAACTCACAAAACTAAGACTCTAGAATAAAAATATTGGAAAGCTTTAGGTAACTAGGTGATCTGTGGGAACAGTGGTAATTCCAAGAGATTTAGATAAGCATTTCTCTGCAGAAAAAAAAGACAACCAACCATTTAAATTTTGATTAAATAGCTTAGATATATTATTCATATCACTTCTAAAGTATATATGTTAGCTATTTAGCGCTTATTATACTAAATAGCTTTCTTTAATTTTACTTGTTCATGTAGTTGACAGCCTGGAAAACTGCAGTTTTCTAAGCATCCTGCATGTTAATTCCACATAAAGTTCTCTAGAAAGAGAAAGGATATCTCTTTTGTATAGCTTGAAATTTTTAACAAATGAGACTATCCCTGTGAGACCACAGACCATTTACAATCAACAGATTGATTTCTTTCTGTGTTAAAGTCTTGACGATATTTTTCAACAGTTCACTGCAAGCAGGATTATACCTCAAATACACACATTCACTAAAGAGTCTTCAGAGGCTGTTTTAAAGAGATGAAAATTTGGGCAGCAAGGGAGTAGTACTGTTTAATAGTAAAGAAGCAGAATATCTTGATATATTCAGAATAAAGAAATCCAAGCATGGTACAGGGGTGGTTGCAGTGAGAAGGTGCCTAAAGCTGATAGTGCCAAGGCCAGACAGCTCCAAGACAGACCTGCCACTGGCCAAGGACTAGTCCACCAGCAATGGTGGTAGTGCCTTTTGGATAACAGATTTTATAAGGGGGAAAAGTTACTGTGCAGCATAAGTCAGGAAAAGAGTGAAAGCAACAGCCCAGCAGACCCCCAAGGTCAGTGGAGAAGGAGAAGCAGGAGTTGCTCTGGGCCCTGGAGCTGAGATTCCTCTGCAGCTCATGGTGCAGACCATGATGAGGCAGCTGTGCCCCTGTGACATTCGGTCAAAGGGATTCTACACTGGACCAGAGGAAGAGTATGAGGACAGAGGAATGTATAATTAACTGGTGGCAACTCCCATTCCCCACTCCAATGTGCCACTTGGAAGAAAGTGGTAGAAGAATTGAAAGTGAGATTGAGCCCAGGAAGAAGAGGAGGGGTGAGGGGAGAAATTGTTTTAAGATTTGGGATTCATTTCTCAGTATCATGCTATGACTTTTGATTGGCAATAAATTAATTTCCAATTGGAGTCTGTTTCACCTCTGACTGTAATTGGTGAGCGATCTCTCCCACTTATCTTGAACCATGAGCCCTTCACCACATTTTCTTTGCTATTCCCAGACAAAGAGGGGGAGTGATAGAGCAGGTTGTGGACCCCTGACAGCCAAGGCAAAACCACCACATATCTAGATGGCCTTGAGTCTGTGATGTCTGTCTTTGCTGGGATGGCAATGGGTGCAGCAACTGGGTCATCATGTTAAACATACCTTTGAGACTTTCCAAGTCAGTTCCCCATTATGGTGCAGACTCAGCATTTCACAGTACATTTCAGAGTATGTACTTGCTCATATCCTGTCCCTATAGAGAGCCACACAACAGGTTTATTACCAAGTGGGGTAAGTTAGGTATTATTGCTCACCTCATGGAAGAGTTTTGACTGAGGGTCTAAATAAAAATTTGTATTTATTCAATGTAGATTAGACTTGAAGAGTTACAGGTATTGGTGTGTAACAGAGCAGGACTTGGAATATTGATGTGTGCACCTGAAGAAGGAAACGGGGATATAAGGAATTAAATAGGTATGGTCTTTACAACAAGAAAACTCTACTCTGAAAAACAATACTCAAGTTGTAAACATATAAATATTCTGCAAAAGTAATAATGCAGAAAAACCTTTCCTTCATTTTACTGCTACATCCTGTGGCAAGCAAGAAAGAGGAAGTGCTCTATAAATTGTCATTTTACCAGCTTCCTTTGAACAACACCACATAAAACTTAGCTTTGCTTCAATATCATTTGCATTAAATTTTCATGTAGGTAATTCACTTCATGTTGCATTCTGCTTTGTGGTAATAGTTTCTCCCCCCTTTTTTTTACAGCTCTAACAAGTATTTGTTTACCAGCATCATATTTTCTGAACTGCTTCCAACTTCAAGTTCTTTTTGCCTCAGCCACTGGAGAGTCTTCCTAAAAGCTTGACACTAAATATCCAGAGATTATTAATTATATTCAGATCAGCACTTAGTGTAAGCCTGCTATAGGATTACCACGCGAAATTTCCCATACTTACATTATGTTGAAATATCCAATTAGTGTATTGTAGGCAAGCATGAATTTCATTGTAGTTAAACATTTGCTGACAAGCTGGACTTTCAATTTAGCTTTGTGCATTGAGAGAAGTAATCTGATCTTATCTGCCTTTCTGTTCAGCAAATTCTCAAAGTACTTCACCATCAGACCCACCCCCTCCCCAAGTAGCTTTTATGTGAGAACAAGAAGAATCTTTTATACTCTCCAATCTTATTGTTTGCACATACCATATTTGAAAAGAATGTGTATTACTGATATTCACCATTTAGAGTGAAAACTCTTGAAAGGAAAATAGAAGATGTCATTCAAACTGAATACATACATATTTCTAAGTGGAGATTATATGGTGGCATTATGCTAAACTGAATCTTGGGGGTAAAATACTACAACACACTTTCCTATTTTTGATCATGTATTAATCATTTTAATATATGAACTATAAATATTTTACCATCTATAAAATTTGTGCCTGAGTGTTTTCCTGTGCAAGATTTGCCACGTAAAATGAAAATATAGCTGCAACATTTTTCCCTGGAAATATCCCCAGGTCTTTCAGAGGTTTTTTTTCAGTGTGGCTGGTCATCAGGAAAGTAGTCATAATCTTGCTTTGGAATTTGAGTTACCAAATATTGACTAGAGAGAAAGAGGTACTTCACAGCTGATAATTTTGCTTTCTTATATGTCTGGACGGTGCTATCACAGACACATTTATACAGTGAAGAGTCTCACCCTCACTTTGGCATGGTTTTTTACTTTGATAATTGGAGTGTTTTCTTTGTTGTGGACTTTGCACTAGAAGAATTCAGTACAATAGCTTTTCTGGGTGACTTTGACTGGGGACAAGTCTTTCCAGTGACTGCAAGCAGGGCAGTAGAGAGAAATCTCTTCTGAAAACTAGGGTTTGAGAAAAAACAAACAGCAACAGTTCAGATATGTCTATGCTCTCCATTTTCAATTTTAATTTTGAAGATCACAGAAATATTTTTGACTGATACAATTATTCTTTCATGCCATATTTTGGCTGGAAACTACATAAATCAACAGATTTGATTTGTTTTAATAATTACTTTGTGATCACAACATCTGTTTTAAAGGATGCTAGAAACTTGGCCATCTGTATGATACAACAGACTACCATTGACAGAAGATATTATGCTTATGAACATAAGCAGGTTTCATTGGTAGACATAATGTTCACTAATTCTAACATAATGCAAGAATATATTATTTTTTTGTTCTTTCTAAAAGAGAATTAGATATTGCATATTATTAATTTTATATTATTCTTTTTTTGCAATATAGTGTTCCTCCACGTTTCTTCTTGGGTCTCTGGGATATTGTAAAAGAATTTTAGTTCTTGCCTTTCCTGGTGCTGAATACTCTTCAGATGTGGTGGATTTTTTTCATTTTTTAGTAATGACAATATTGAATTAGTCTAGTCTCCAGACTGACAAAAAAACCTTTGTTCAGAACATGTTCTGTTATCTGTAATGAGATTTACATCAGGTTTGAGGTTAAATACACAAAACTACATGGTAACAGATTTCAATTTCAGGTCCTGCTAACTCCAACGTATGTCAATGACAGCAGAATATAATGGGTACTGACGCTCTTGCAAGTCACTCACCTCCCTAGAGAATTAATGTGCAGGTATGGTCACTGCTAGGAGAAGCCTTATGCATAGTCCTTTGCATTAAGTTGTGAACTTATTTTACCCCTAAATTTTTGTTGCTAAACAAACCTTGACAACAAAACTTGAGGGTTTATTTTATTACATGAAGTTTACATTAAATTGCCTATGTTTTTTATACTTTTATGTGTCAATGTGGGGAAAGAGAAGAAGTGCATGTTTTTAAAGATGTTATGGATTGTCAAAACCATTATTGCTGGCCTTCCTGAACTTAATTAACTAGGACAGCTGGACACAATATTATTGTTTCATATTTCGCTGTCTGAAGACACTAGCCTTTTATTTTTGAGGAAATTTCAGTAGTTTATGTTTTATTCCTTGCTTAGGATGATTGTTAAAATGCTGCAGCAGCATCCATTTTTTCACACTTATTGTCTGCTCTTAGCTTTTCACTGCTGCTTTTTGATATCTTTAATACAGGGTCATGTCCCTGTGATGTCAGAGTCCAGTCCAGCCAGTGCCTGCAAACAGGTATAATTATAAATCCTCATGTCTATGAAACTTTTCTCTCTGAGCACTTGAATTTTATAAAGCCCCAGTATTGTTTCTTGTTCACTCACAGTAAAGTAGATATGAACTGAAAGATGAGAAATTAGCCACTGCTGGGTTTTTTATTAGTTAGACCAAAAATGCAGATTCAAACTAAGCAACCTTTCTGGCTTCTGTAGGTGGGTAACATGAAACTTTAATTCCTGAGGTCTTCATAATTCAATTTTTTATTTTCAGAGAAAGCTTTTTGCGTAGGGAATAACTATTATACAGACTACATAGGCAGACAGATGAGATTCAGAAGGCCAAATCTCTGGATAAGCTGAAAGGGAGGCACTTAGCCCCTACCGAAGAACCAGCAAAGATATCCCAAGGTCTCATTTAAGCTGAATGCTTACGTTTCAATGACAGAAAAAAAAACTTCTGCTGCTGGCATGTACAAGGTCAGACCACTGCTGAGCAATAGAAATTCCAGCTGACTCCAAACATCACGTCCTTTCAGAATCTCCAGTAAAGTACAGCAACAAAAATGATGCATCACCTGTATTACCCAGGTGTGCAATTAGATTTGCTCTAAGTGACGAATTATCATCTGCTTTGATTTAAAACAGAATATGACTGTTTGTCTGGTAGGTAAGAAAACTAGTTCCATCTCTTGGTCCAAGTCTAAAGGATGCCTTTTAAAGCCCAGACTGCATAATGCAACCATCACAGAACATTCAGGTCTATAAATCACATACAGGAGTAGTTGTGGATAATAACAGTTAAGCAGACTAGCTGTGACACTCTTTGCTCATCAGAGCCCTGAAATTTAAGTGATACCTTACTTAAATATCCTCCAGGGAGAGAGGACTGCAGAGCATTAGGATTTAAGAGGGGATTGTCAATGATCCCCTTTGGAAACTGAAATGATACGAAAGCTCACATGCAGCAGGACTGCATGCATCTGTGGATTTAGATGTCACTCAAACATTGTTGAAAGAATATCAGTGGTATATCAGTGTTTGTCTTCAGCACCTAAATAAAACTGTGAATTTAGTTGTAAGACTCTTGCTGGAAGAAACTCAGTTCTCTGTACTTTTCTCTACCAGGTTTCCTGGACTTTTGATTTTTAGAGCTATTACATCTTAGGAAGTTTTAAGCCTACTGGTTACATTTCAATGACAGAACAAAGCTTCTCATTGTCCTATACATTCATACTTGAAAAAGTCATGATTATCTAGACAATACTTTTGCATGATACCTTTAAATGTAATTTCTTATTTATTTTTGTGCTCTGCTAATTCAGAGATATGCATGTAAACGCTCACTCTAACAATTTTCAGAGCTATGAACCCAGACTGTTCTCATTTTACTCATCTTAATCTTTTAACTATCTTACCACTATTTATTGACAAATTGCCTGCTACAGTACCTAGAAAAGCATTATACTGAACAAGGGATTGAAATACTGAACAAGGGATTGAAATACTGAACTGACAGTTTAATATATTTTAAAATAACTAAAGTACTTGCTTTATTTTTCATATATTCTGTGTCAAGTTATTTTCTATATTTTCCGTATTCTTCAGGAAAAAAAATTGTTTCTTCTCTCTGCCATTTGTCACTGTGCAGCCCTGACAAGTGGTCCCTCTGGTGATAGGGTAATATTAGTCCTTTGATTGCTACCAGCTGCGCACAGAATCTTTTGCTGCAGTTTTTGTGTAGATGCTCTCTGTCTGATTTTTCAGGGCCACAGTGTGTAAAAATCTGTGCTTACTGGAACTTGCTTTTAGAAAAGATAATTTTTATGAAAACTAGGAAAATAAATCACATTTTTCTTCTGCACTCTAAAGAAAATAAATATGGCATTATATCTAAGTTATTTGTATTACTGATACCCCCTGAGACCAAAGGGACTAATATCATGCTTTATAGTGTGAAAAATGATGTTAAGGTTGGGATTCTGCTGTAGCAAGAGAGACGCCTGCAAGACTATTCAGAGTAAGCTTGATGTAGTGCAATGCTGCAACCTGTACAATTCATGTGTGTGCGGAAAAAAATTATAATTTTAGGTAGAGGCAAAATTTTTAACCCTAGATATACGTGCCTAGTGCAAATGGCAGCATTGTGTTTGTTAATTCGATACTTTCTAGCTTTACGAATTCGTCATGTTCATTTATACTTTGCTGTCGAGGGTCCCTATTGTGAAAAAAGTTTGATCCCTAGCAATTCTCCTGAGACAACTGAAATTTTGGCATGCTTATGTATCAAGCAGAAACGGCAGACATAATAGTAGATCAGATATAGAATGGTCATTAGAAGTACTCTGGTGAGCTTAAGAATATAAACAAATTCTTTGAAACATTAGACAATATGCCTCCTGTTTGAATCAAAGACACCCAATGCTAAGAGTATTAATTTAAAAAAACGAAATTAAAAAAAAAAATTGGATTGCTTAATTTCTTTTTGAATAAATTATTTATGATTAGCAAAAATTGATTGTCTTTGCTATTCCTACCAACTGATCTCATGATGAGGGATTTGACAGTACCTCAGTCAGGATTTGGGTTCACTGTGACACACCGTATAAAAATTATTAAAAAATGAGTAAAAAATATCAGTCGGTATTCAGAAGATATTGTAAACTATATAGGGTAGTTTCCTAAGAGCAATGACTTAGAATTGTGATCAGCACAAAGAACAAGCTAAAGCTATGGAAATTAGGAAAGTATTTATAGGAATCCTTCCTTGCAAGACTTTTGTGTACAGTTTATTCTGCTGAGTGGTCTTCATTCTCAGTGCAAGTTACTTATTCTTATTCTTATTATTGATTCTTCTGAGAAAATTTATTTTCTGTAATACACATTTTGTTAGACACAAAAGTGGTGCTATTTCAGGAAAACAGAATATAACTTCCTCCAGATGTGATGAAATCAATGGCTCATAAGAGAAAAAAACATGCTTTTGAGGAAAACATGAATGGGGAAAACTCATTGCATATTTTTGCCACTGTCAAATTAATTGGAACAACACGTTTATTATATATACAGGTTTTCTACATGATAAAAAGACTGTTAAACACAGTGTGCATTTGTGTTCTTTTATGAGGCCCTTTGATTTTAGAAGTGGGAAGATTGGAAGTATGGACCAGAGAACGAATAACACTGCATCTACTATGACAATAATAACTAGATAATAGATAAATGTGTTTATTTTGAGAAAGTTATTTAATCTATTGAAGAGTGTCCCCCCATCTTTTATATACTGTTCTTAGAGAGCCTATAGCCCTGTGAATTGATTTATGGCTGGGTATTATTTTTTTTAATGTTTCAACAATCTTATTTGTTCTGTACAGAATTTGTAATAACAATATGATGGTACCAAGTCAAGAGATAACAGAATCATCAAATGGTTTGGGTTGGAATGGGATCTCAGGAATCACTGAATTCAATTCACCTGCCTGGTCAGGGACACCTTCCACCAGACTAGGTTGCTCAGAGCCCCACGCAGCCTGGCCTTGAACATTTCTAGGGGTGTGGCAGCCACAGCTTCTCTGGGCAACCTGTTCCAGTGCCCCACAATACAGAATGTTTTCCAAATACCTAATTTAAACCTGCTTTCTGTCAGTTTGAAGCCATTCCTCCTTCTCCTGTCACTACATGCACTTGCAAAAAGTCCCTGTCCAGCTCTCTTGTAGGTCCCTAAGAGCTCCCCAAAACCTTCTCTTCTCCAGGCTGAGCAATCCCAATTCGCTCAGCCTTTCCCCATAGGAGAGGAGGTCCATCTCTCTGATCATCTTGCTGACCTCCTCTGGACTTGCTCCAACAGGTCATGTCCTTCCTGTGCTGGGACCCCAGAGGTGGATGCAGCACTGCAGGTGTGGTTTCAATGATGACGAATAGTATTTTCTTGACATGTTCTTATAGGTTACTCTTTCTATTCCCTCAAAAATCATCATATTTGAAAATATTTTATAACGCACATAGTTGTCTTTAAAAGGTTATCCTTCGAAGACACCAAACAAGTTTATGCTTTGGCTCCATTATTATTAACCAGTCTGCTTAGCCAAAAGGGTTTTTCCTTATGTTTAATAGGAAAAAGCTAATTTTACTATAAATATAGGTGTTTATATCCTTTGTTAACTATTTATTTATTCTTCATTCAGTGGAACATTGTTTTGGAAATTTATTTGATTGTCTTTTCTTAAGAGGAAATATTTTGCACTTCACTGTAAAGTTTCCCATCAGATGCTTTCCTGAAGCATCTGGTAATTTGGATGCTATATGTGGTAGAAATCCTATAGCTATAAAGAAATGTAACTGCAAAGGGTAACATTCATAAGGTCATTTAACTGGGAAGCAGATTTTATTCCTGATGAAGTGAAAGAATGGTAGGTTTTAAAAGCATATTTTGTTTTCACTTATAAAGCAAAATATAGAATGCAATTTGTTGAAGCTATGACATTTCTGTTGTCACAGCACCACATGTAAAAGTAGATTATGGTGTTAAAAGAGTTACTGAAAAAACAACAAAGCACATCTTTCTTCTGCCATGGTCACGTCTGAGATCAGAAACTAGTGCTCCATGGAGTGATATTAGAGAACTAGGGGAAAGGCAAAATCTGTTTTTCTGAGAAAGTGTAAGAGTAGAAGAATGAGAATACTCTCACTATGCACAGAAAGACCCTGAAATTTATGTTACCTTCCCACCACTTTCAAAATACACACAAGTAATAAATTTAGAAAAAGTCAGTCTTAAAAACAAGTGCAGAAGAGTGAAAATCTGGCTTTGAATTTGGCGAAGCTCCTACTCATGTCAAACAAGACTGATCATACCTAGAGAACAATATTGCATCTATACAGTGCTGGGTTCCTTCACTAGTGAGGCAAAAGGGGTCTTATTGATATAAGACTTCTGCCCTTGCCTCAAACAAGTGCTCACTTAATTATTTTTTCCTCAATAATTTTGCAAGATGTCCCTCAAACTGCATATGGTTTTCTTTGTTTTAGGGAGGAAAAGGAGGGGAACTAGGTTTCCCTTCCCGAACATACAAATATTACAGCTGATATAAAGTATTCAAATAATTAGAGGTAAAAATACCTTCTGGAAAGAGAGGGTCTTGCATATTCTATGTGAATGGTATAGCAATTACCCAACTATATAACACAGAGTAGTTACTAATGATTTGACCTCCACCATGTTTTGAATTCACTCCAGTTTCCTGAATACTCTCTGTGAAAGTTCTGCTGTTGATGAAGCTGCTGATGAGGAATACTTAGTACATATAATGTAGTATGTTTGGTCATGAGCTACACACCAGGTTATTCAACACTGAAATGATTCCAAGAATCTGGGCATAGAAGCAATCAGTTGTAGGGAACCTTTTGGTGGAATTCTATATTCCTAGGGACTTCAGGTAGCAAGCCAGCGGAGGATCCATGGATCAAAACTGGCACTGAGAATGTGCCTAAATTGAACAACCAAAGGCAAGCAGGAGATAATGGCGATCTTAAGAGACCTATCAGTCACCATGCACCTTAAGAGATGCACCTTGGTTTCTGTTTTTGGAACTTCAGGATATAACCTCTAATTATAATTATGCCAAAAATACTCTTACTTTCCACACCAGTATCTACAAAGAAGATTATACTGTAATATCCTGCTGCAAAACAAAATTTCTCTGCAAAGTTATTCATTCTTCATTCCCACCCCTCCATTCATCAAAAATACCCCATCCCCTTCCACTCCCTTGCCTATTTAATAATACATAATAGGATGCACAGAATGCAATTTAAATGTAATTTATAGTGACCCCATGGTAGTGTTTCCACTTACAGAATTTCTGCTAAATACTTTCTAAAGCTTGTCCTGCCCTTGCAAAAGTAGTGAAAGAGTATCACTGTCTTTTTTGAGTGGTTGATCCATATTAGACATTACTAAGTCTCTCGCATCTTTCAACCAAGCAGTTAAATGGGAAATGCTGATATTCCTAGCAAAGATAATGATAAACCCACTCTTTAAAAGCATTGCAGTGAGATAGGGAACTCCTCCCACACAGAAGATTGTGAGACAGCATATGGGTTCCTCCTCTAAATCTCATTCAGTGTGAAAACAGCAGGAATTTTTATCCTTTGGCTGTCAGACATGTTCATGTGCATGGACTGTAATAACCAAAAATGCTATCCTTGATATGTCTCCATTGTTTATTCTTTTTTTTGTCTATGTTTGAAAGGCTGCACTTGCATGTGATAGCATGTTTATTTTCCATCATCTTCATATGAATTAGGCCATCGTACTTATTATAAATAAAACTCCTACTTAGAAAGATGTTTGATATGTGTGTTCAGTATTAGCAATTAAGCATTTCATTATTACTCAGCAGTATGAGATTTGGTCCGTTCAATCTCTTATTGTGTAATTTTTTCAAAATTCAGTGAAATGTTAGTGTAAAAAGGTAGCAATTCTAAAGTAATCTCACAGATATTCAACTTTGTATAACTGTCATCTGAGACACAATGCAGCAATGCTGATTATCTGATTTATAATGAAAGACGGCTTGTGGAGTTAATTTAGGTCCATAAAACAAGACATTAGGACAACAGCTCAATTGTTTTAACTGTTGATTGTGTATTTAATTTTGACAAAAATGGCCTGCACTAAGGGAGTCATGATTAACCTCTGACATTTTACCTGAAAGGAGAAAAGCGTCTTACAAAACAATCAAGCAATTTTGCTCCTTTGTAGAGGAGAAAGGAATAATTCAGCATTGAAATGAACACAGCCATTTTTTCAGAAAAAGCATCACATGAAAAGTGACAGATTACCTTTAAGCGGTAAATGTGATTTGCACAGAAGTCAAAGTAGCTAATGTCTCTTTATACCAGAAAAAAAGGTGGTGATTTTTTCCTCACATAAATATTCCTGTAATGACTACTGCACATTTTCAGTGTGTAATTTTAAGAACACTACATGCGTTGTCTTTGTAAGCACAAATTAAGCCTCTCTTCTGGTCACCATGGCAAGCTTCTTTGTAGTAGTACAAAGGAAATCTATTGTGTGAGATCAAGGAATTGAAGTAGGATAGAATATAAGCAAGCAGTTTATGTACGGATCTTGTTCCCGCTGCTATTCCACATGTCGTGTGATCTATGTACATTCTTCCTCCTATTTGACCCATATGCCATATGCGTATTGATGCATTTGAAGATTCCAACAATATGCAGGAACACCTGCCTAAGCAGTGAAAATATTTCCGTGCTTGGGGACGTATTCTAGTACAAACTTTTCTCTGTATAGTGCATTTTTCCTTCGTCGAGATGGTCAACTCCTCCTTGCATTGGGGTGGTGATAGAAGGTATATTAATCTCTGATGTATTTTGGCAAATGGGTATGTAGAAGGCTGAACTCAGACTGCTGTGAAACTATGAAAACAGAGAAAAATAGAACGGAATCTAACTTGACACCTTTCATGCCACTAAATCTCAAGTATTTTCTCAGAGGGCTGCATCCTGCAATATTTTGCTATGAGTCCTGCATACAGTTCAGCTTCATATTGTACGAATACACTTTCTTCTTCAAGGGTTTTCTTTTCAGAGACAGAAAGAATGCATGAGGCCCTCGTGGTCTTTGAAATACCATGTAGGTATAAAACACACAATAATTAAAACATCTGTCAGCACACCATTTTAATATTTCTAAAGTTCTAGCTTACTTTCTGGCAAAGGACATCAGAAACCTGCCTATCCTCATAATATTAAAATATTACCTGCTTT
This sequence comes from Melanocharis versteri, assembly GCA_013397845.1. Taxonomy (NCBI): domain Eukaryota; kingdom Metazoa; phylum Chordata; class Aves; order Passeriformes; family Melanocharitidae; genus Melanocharis; species Melanocharis versteri. The sequence goes on along the minus strand of VZTG01009605.1, from coordinate 41,894 downwards.
TGCTCTGCGTAGTCGAAAAACTTGCATTGATTATTCATGTACAGTACCTTTTTCATATATAAATAAAGCAGCCTCACCTTTTATGCCCCTTGCTTGCTTGTGCCACATATTAATCATTTCAAAATGTTCCAAAATCTAATTTGTCTTCATATAAAAGGAAAAAAAATCAGAACCAAGTGTACCAACAGGCTCACTTCCTTGCTTGACCGTTTGACTGGGCAATCTTAAAGGTCTCTTTCAACCTTGATGACCCTATGACCCCTCTGGTAGGACCTCACGTTTTGATGGCCTCTTAATAGCTGTAGAAAGGAATCTTTCTCTTTGAAAATTACATGTGGTAGGCAATTTTACATAGGCTGAAGCTAAGTTTGAGATATAAAGTCAATTGATATCTCTCCTAAAAGAAGCACCTTTTTATATTGCACTCGTATTTAATTACCTGGGAAAAAATGCAAATGTTGTGGTAGTAACATTTTCACAAGAAGTTAAAGTGTGTTAGCACTTATTTTTTAAAGATTTCTAACTTAGCTTTAAAGGAAAAATTGCTTCAGGTTATTATTCGTTGTTCACAATTAAAATTGAGTATACTGACATACTGAGTAGGAGGGAGAGACTAGGAGCAAAGAAGGGGGAGAACTGAAGGAAAATCACAAATTTTTCCTCCAGTTTGTTTTTTTTTTTTTTGCCCTTGAATACCTGAAGAAAAGCTATAATTTTTAAAATAACCACAAGTTGCCTGTTTCTACAATGGTTTTGTTATAGCATTCTGAAAACAAATATATATTTCGTTCTGGTTAATGACAACATTCAGTGGCTGATTTCTGAAGGCTTTTAATCTTAAAAGAGGATGAAGTTTCATCTTGCCATTGTATACACGGAGTTCAATGGAAGGTTGTATTTATGGAAAGACACTGGAAAAGGGGCTGGGGAGCTGGGTGAGAAGTCCAAAGAAACTTTAGAGGTGTGAAGAGGAGATACATTCATAAAAATAATTCGTAAACATCAGTTAGGAGAGAAAAATAAAAATGAAAAGAACTTTAACTTTTGGTGCACAAAAAGAATGACAAGAAATTAAATATTGATAGCTAGAGAATTTAATGGAAACCTAAGCAAAAGCAGACAACTATCCAGATAAAGATATTCAAATATGATGAAGTCATGTTAAGACAACTATAATAAAGCTACTAAAAATAAGTATATGTGAAAAACAGACAAATAATAAAGACTACTTAGTGTTTCCTTTTTAATACTTTATCTAGAAAGCATTGTAGTTGTAAAAGTTACTGCTAGAATAACAAATGCACTGATTATTCTAGAACTATCCAAAATCTTTTCCTAGCCTGGATCTGAGACCTGGTAAAATTGATTAGAAACTCTTGTTTTTCCCAGATGCCAGGCTGTAACTATCCCAATTTAAGTTTCCAAAGGTCCCCATATGCAGTGTTGTGCCTACTACTCAAAAATCTAAGAAAACTGGCAGATGTTTAGAAGAGTTGCAAGTCTAGATCCCAATCTCCCATTAGAACTCACAGAGTCTTTTTTTTCCCTAGCTCTTATACAGGCACGGCAACCTCTCACCCTCAAGTGATATTAATGTTGACCCATCCAGTAAAATATGAGGCGACCACATATTCCATAAAAGAATGCAGTCCATTCCAACAGAGTCAGAGAACACTGCTGGATCAGAGCATGGCATTGGTGAGATTTATCAGGTAGAGGTGCATTCGAGTGGCATCAGCAAAAGCTCCAATTCAAAAGAGTGGAATTAGAAAGAACAAGGGAGACTTTTTTAAAAAAATTACCAGATAGAACTTCAAAAAAGTTGGTTATCAGATGAATAGTTTGATGAAAAATTATATGACAAAGACTAAGTGTAAGAAATTTTAGAGTAGATTTACATTGTTATAGAAAGCTTTTCATCACATGTTTTTCACAAAATGCAGTACAGTTGATGCAGAAGAGCATGGATGGATTCATTATAGCATGATATATACCTTTCTGTAGGAATAAAATCTTATAAGCACTCCTGAAATAGTGAGTGACATGCTTATATATGCTAAAGTAAAGTATGAATAAATTAATTTTTCTTTATATTCTTCAGGTTATTTACAAGGTGACCATTCAATCAGATAATATTTTCCACTATCAACTTCCAGAGCTTGTTTAATCAACTGCAACAACATCTGTATGACCATAGTATTCATTCTGGTTGAATTTAATGGCCATGTAAGGTACTAGATACTGTACAAAAGATTACTTAGTAGTGGAATTCACAGAGCTCATGTATCTACTTTTTGAATTACCCACTCCTATTATTATTAAATACGCAATTTTCAGACAATCATAAAATTATTTCTTTAAATAACTCTGTTCACTTATCTTTTCTACCTGTTTTAAACATACATCCTATCAACACGGCTGCATGCATGCATATCTTTCAGTACAGCAGTGCAGATTGAAAATATAGATCTTGAAACAGCTCCAATCAGCTTTTAAGAGAGTTTATTACCTTACCATTGTTATACTGAGTCTTGCTCCTGCAAATCCTTATGCATGAAAGCTATCTGGTGACCAAAATGAAAGTAACTACACAGGTATTTCAGCAATACATGAAATAGTTCACATAACTGGGTTCAAAGGAGTAAAGTTAAGTAGAAAGTTATTATTTCTTCAAAACATACCTGTTGCTTTGTACCCTTCATTATCCCTTGCTTTGAATGTAAATGGTCATTTACCTTAATTAAATACTAAAATTTCTGCACTAAGTATTTAATCTGACATGTTAAAACACTGAAGATTTTAAATGATAAATGAAAAAAAAACTGTAACTGCTCATAAATAATATCTAAAAAGCCTGACACCATGCAACAGAAATGCTATACATTCCCGTTCTAACAAAATTAAGAGAAAACTTCTAGGCATGCTAGGCTGAGCAGAACATGAAACTGAAAATTATAGGCGACGTAAATTATTATACTAAGTTGCATAGAAAAGTAACAGATCTTTTGGCATTGTTTTTCATTTTGGTCATCCAACAGGACCACTTTTACAACTATTAAAACAGAAAACTAAAAGTTTTGGCAAGACTGTGAGCAACGTTATTTTTTGTGTTGAGGTTTTGTTTGTATGCAAGACAAATGAGAAAGATGCTTTCATTATCTTTGTAGAGAAAATTGGTTCTGTTTGGGAAACCTGAAAACACGCTTTGGATAATTTATACAATTAGAAAGTAAAGAGAAAGGAGTTCATTTTGTCATGTCTCTTTAAATCTGTACTATTGGTCTTGCCTTGTCTTTTCAGTGGAAACCTAGTGTTAGTAACGTAGGCAACCTGCTGTGGCCAGAACAGTAGTTTCATAAAACATGGTAGTGGTAATGATGTCTGTGAACCCCATGGAGATAGCTTGAAACTTCTGACAGTTGCTTAGTGAAATTAGGACTTTCTTTTTTGCTTGGAAATATTTTTATTTCACTAATTGGGCTGTATCTATTGGTGATGTAATACATAGTTAAAACTTATTTTAGTTTCAATCTCTATGCTCTTGATCTGTTTATTTACTGAGAACAATTACCCTTTTACATAGTGTTATATATTTTCACTTGCTGAAAAGGCCCTTAGAAGTTAAAATAATTAAGTATTCTATCATACTGACAACCAGCCTTACCTGATAAAAATCTGAACATTAACTAAAAGGTAGAGTTTGTTCTACAAGAAAGGTTGGTATGTGTCACTGAGTACCACAAATGGTTTTACGAGGAGCTAATTGTTCCATTTGTCTTAACTCAAATAATTAGAAGATCTGGTCACTAGGCCTGCCCACTGTGCATCTTTTTGTCTGCTGCAAGCTGCAGTGCAACAAGAATTGAGGCTTGGAGCTCATCTTCATCCCACAAATCAAGTTAGTGCATCCAGATTTGAAAATGACAGCAGTAATATTCCCATAGTAAAGCTGGAGCTTAGCCTTGTTATACTTATTAAAAAGCCTATTCATACAAATTAAATCCATTCCATATCCTGGCCTCTGATGACAGCTCCATTTTTTTTCTTGTCTGGTTTGAATTACCTCAAGTCTGTACCCAGAAAGAATTTATCCCTTTCAAGAGACTTCTCCAAGCCTATAATAAATTCACATGGGTCATCCCATCAATGTGGTGAATTTGCATTATTCTTTCATTATGAGAAGGAAAGAAAGAGGATTAGATCTCTTGCAGTGTTGGCAGCACCTAAATCAACCCGAACACATGATTAAAGCTGGCATTTATGACTTTAACTGTCAAAGAAAACTAATTGTAAACTGAGAGCTGTGGATAATTATGGTCTTTTTTATTACACCGTTTTCCTCCTATTTATCACAGGATAAACTACAGACAATACTATTGTTTGCATTTAGCTCTTGGTTACTTGGAGCCTATTTATGCAAATGAAAATTGATCTAGATTCTCAAATTGATGGGTCTACGTTAACTTAGTTTCAATCATGCTGTAAAAACCCTGAAAAAAGGTGACACTCATACAGCAATATTCATGGCAGTGTATTTTGTATTGTCCTGCTCATAAGTACCCTTCATTTTTAGTGACTGCCTGGTTAATTTGTTTCTCATGAATGCTACTGAATAAGTGAGCTACTTAAACTACCTTCTCACAGCAGATATTTTCCTTTGCCTTTTATCATCACTCATATGTTGCTTGCGTGAAATGTTACCTTGCAGAGCTGCATACATCATATTTTAATAAACTGCTTGTATGTTTTCAGAGAAAGGAGTCCCTAAAACTCAGGAATAAAAGTTGTGATAATAACAGGTTTATCATGTTTTGTTGGAAAACAACTACAGGAATAGTTGTAATAGTTTTTTTTTCTTTGCACTGTTTTTAAATTTTTTTTTACCCCCTCTTAAAATGAATTCCAGAGAGAAAAGATTAGACATGTCTAGAGCAGGAAATTCTGGATGTTGAAGGTTATGCAGGATTAAGTTTTTTGCATTTTTCTTTGGTTAATATTAAAAAAAGCCTAGGACACACTGACTGAGGCATCTGACCTTTCAAAAGAGAAATTAATAAGAAAAAGGGACATGAATAAGAAATCAAAAACTATGAAAAATTGTATAGGAAATAAATTTATGATGTTTGACAGTAAAGGAGTTATGATTGACTAACAGGTGTCTATGAGGCAAAAAATACGTTTTTTCGTGGTAATGTATAACTTAGTCATTGCCCCAGAACACTGTTGTGACCAAACAGAATTGGTTAACAAAAGAGTTAACTGCATTAGTGACCTCTAAAGTGGTGGTCCTGGCTGTAATCCTTAGGCCAGGAATTCATACACCTGTAGTCACTGGAGTTGGAAGAGCTGTTCTCATTGTTTACTACAGTCTCTCCTTAAATACCTGTTGGATACTGTGAGAAACAGGAGACTTGGAAACGGATTTTTGATGTGACAGTTTAGGAAAATATTCACAGTTCCCTGAAAAAGGAAAATAGTAAAAAGGGACTTGGTAGAACTAATAACACACCAGAAGCAATTATTTGAGGTGCAGTAATTATGAAATCCTTCTGAGTTTTATTAGAAAATGAAATAAAAAGTAATTGACAGCAGCAGAAAAAAACAGAAGTGTAAACATAAAAATACTGTTAGGATGTAAGCAATTGTTAGATTCCCAAGTACTATGCACTGTGACTCAGGTCCCAACTTAAAAAATACTGACCGTTGTTTAAAGTTTTTCATTCAGTTACCTCTGGGGATCTTAGTATTAAATAATGTTTTTCTGTTTATGAATTTCCTAATGGAATAGTTGTAGGAACAATTAATGTAGGCTGTAATACCAATAATCAAAGCTTTCTATTTCTAATCAGGTGGGTTGGTGACTGAATCTATTTAGATGCCAAACCATTTGTGAGTCTTCGTTGGAGGCTAGGATTTTTCCTTTTTTTTCTTTCTCTTAGGGAATTTACTCCCATTCGTTGCTAAGAGGCAATAACGACTGGTACTTAAGAGGAAAAAAAGATGTAGCTAAGGAGGAAAAGGAGCTGGTTACTCTCTTACCTGAGGGGTTTTCTCTTCAGAAGGAAGGGTAGAAATACTGTGAGATTTTGGGCTGTGGGGCAGGGGCTGGGTGCAGCTCCTAGCTCTCTCTCTTGCTCTCGGCACGGAAGGAGGCACAGCCGGCCTGCAGTCGCTTCCTGGAGGATTTGCTGCCACTACGGAGCTTTCGTCCTCCCACTGCTTCTTCCTTACCGTGGGTGAGTTTTGCTCTTCACCATAAGAGCAGCCATTGCACTGGGACCTTATTAACACCCAATCTTACTGGGAAGAACTCTCACCATCTATTCGAGTGCTTCGGAGGAAAACTCAGGACCCCAAGCCCCCTCCCCCTTCCTAGAGAGGGCATGTCTCCCTGGCTGCGGGCAGCAGCTGCTACAGAGAAGCCTAGCTACTGCTGCCCAGCCCTGCTGCTCTCTGCCGCTGCCTTGGGCTTTTTCACTACACTCTAAACCAGCACCCCATGTCCACCTGACCCCTGCAGCTCCTGCTAAGACTGCTGAGTTTTCTGTTACATTTTGTTTGCCACCACAGGGGGCATGCCTGCTGCAGCCATCCCAGCCGCCGCTCCGCGGTTCCTGCCTGTACTAGTTTGAAAACAAACCAATAGGAGATCCCAAGTCAGAATTACAATTTAATAAGAAAATTAAGATGAAGGCAATAATACAGCAACACTGGCTTAAACTGACAGAGTCAGGTTACAACCTGACACCCTGTTGGTCAGGGTGGTGGTAGCAGTCCGATTAAATGGTGGCTGCAGTCGTCTTGAATGGATAGATGTGGTTCTCTTGAAGCAGTGATCCTGTAGAAGGGTCTGGTCTTCCTCCAGAAATACAGTGGATAACGCTGCTTGTGGTGTTCCACACCTCAGATGACATCCAGGTAGGAATGCTTGGTTACTCCCCCTGGGTGGAGCATCTCACAATGGGATGATGTAACTTCATGAGTCATGCAGTGAGACCCAGATGGCCCATCAACAGAAGATAGGTCTCGGAGGGAGTTATTAGGGATGAGGCATGGATGAGATAAAGAACACTGCCTCACCTGGTTTTAACAGCTTATGGAGATGGTGATAGAATACATACTTTTGGTTACATCTTACATTGTAACCAAAGACACTGCTGCAGCCCATTTCAGCATCCAGCCCACCCGCCATTACCACATGAGGGAAACATGGCTCAGTTCATNAAACCAGGCCTCGTTCATGCCACAGCGCCCCCTGCAGTGGTGGGGGAATCATTGCACCTGCCCCGCCCAGCTGGGAGCCACCAGCGCCCCTGCCGGCTGTGACCGTAACTGCACCAAAGGGGAAGGTGCTTGACAGACGAGAGAAGGGTGTTAATGCACTTCTGGTCTTGTTCGCTGTTGCTGCTGTTGTTGTTTGTTTGCCTTGTTATCCATATACACACTAGTGAAGAACTGCTATTCCGTTTCCCATATCTTTGCCTGAAAGCTCCTTAATTTCAAAGTTGTAATAATTCAGAGGGAAGGGCGTCATATTTTCCATTTCAAGGGAGGTTTCTGCCTTCCTTGGCAGACAACTGTCTTTCAAACCAAGACAGTCTTCTCAGGTGAGTTTTTAGATATTTAAACAGGTATGATACCCAGACCAGTTAAATTAATCAATTTAATTTGGGTAAAATTTTACCTAGAATAATTTGCGCTGTAGAAAAAAATGATTTCTTGAGGAGTCTGCAATTGAGAAGGTCTTAACTGTTATTGCTGTTTAATAGGTGTTTCTCTCTAGGAGCTTGTTGTGGAGAAATCTCATAAATCCACAAATTTCAGGAATAGTGAAGAAACAATAATGTCATTCATACCGTTATGCTTCTAAATATAATAAAGATGGAGTCATAATGCAGTAATGTTTGTAAAACATGGTTGAAGTAAAACATGGCTGGGTGAGAAGCTGGACATGGGCCAGCCATGGGCACTCCCAGCCCAGACAGCAAGTGTGTCCTGGGCTGCATCCAAAGCCCTGTGGGCAGCAGGGGAGGGAGGGGATTCTGCCCCTCTGCCCTGCTCTGGTGAGACCCCACCTGCAGAGCTGCCTCCAGCTCTGGGGTCCCAGCACGGGAAGGACATGGAGCTGTTGGAGAGCCCAGAGGAGGCCCCCAAGATGATCAGAGGAATGGAGCACCTCTGATATGAGGAAAGGTTAAGACAACTAGGATTGCTCAGCCTAGAGATGGGAGAGCTTTGGGATGACCTAATTCCAGCCCTTCAGTATCTGAAGGGAGCTCACAAGAAAGCAGGAGAGGGACTTTTTACAAGAGCATGTAGTGACAGGGAATGGCTTCAAAATGAAATGGGGTAGGTTTACATTAGGTAATAGGAAAAAATTCTTTACTGTGAGAGTGGTGAGACAGAGGAGCAGGTTGCTCAGAGAAGTTGTAGATGCCCCATCCTCTGGAAATATTCAAGGCCAGGCTACATGGGGCTCTGAACAAGCTGGTACGGTGGAAGATGTCCCTGACTATGGCAGGGGGGTGGATCTCAGTGTTCCTTAAATCCCTTCCAATACAAACCATTTTATGATTCTATAAAACCAACTAAAATGAGAAAGTCAGACTTATTAAGGTACTTTACACACTATGTTGAGACCAGCAACCTTACTGATTTCAGGGGCATTTGAATGCTTAGAATTTATGTCAACATGACTTCCAAGATTTAAACTTTGTTTAAATATTTGTCAGCTTTTTTATGACATGGCCTTCAGAAACCTGGGTTGGAGAAAAAACATAGAAGTGAATATTTACAAAATTAAAATGTGCCAGGAGTTTAAAGTATAACTAAGATAATGGTTTTATCTGCAAAGACAGACTACCAGAAAAATTTACCAACAGAAGTAATACATCTGAATATTATGAATTCTTCAGACAGTTTTTGCTATAAGGACACAAAGAGAGAGGAGAAATAAATGTCAAAAAGAAATACTTATTTTTCATAAACTGTATGACCTATGAAATAAAGACATATTGTGCAAATGGTAACTCACCAAAAATAATAGAAAAAAACCCCTGAGACAACCTTAAAAAAGTACTATGTAGAGTAGAATTCTAGGAAACGCAATAGAATTTTGACAAACCATAGAAGAAATTCTCTAGGATACAAAGAAAAGCGCTATGAGACTACAGTCTTTGAATACATGAAAAATTGTAAAACAGTGCTAGTACAATGTCTTTGAGAGGCATTATGGCAAAGGATTTGGAAAATCTCTCTAAACTATCTAGTAAGAAAAGAGGTAAGGCTAAAAAAAAAGACAAAATTTTTAGTTAGAAACAGTTTAACAGAAATAGATAACACCAAATACACAAATCGACTTTGAATATTTCAAAGGCAATTGAGTATTCAAATACACGGAAAAAACAATCCTAGATTTTGCAATGAATTTTGGTGACTTCCAAGGCCTCTAAACCATAGAATCATTTGGGTTGAAAAAGATGTCTAAGATCATTTAGTCCAACTGTTAAACAGGCATGACTAATGTGAAATAAATTTAGTAGTGTCCTGATGAAGAAACAGAGGACTTGAAATAGGTGGAAGGGATATCAGATAAGGTGAAAAGTAGGTCTGTAGAAGTCATTGGCAGCATAACTTGGCCCACTCTGCAGATCAGTGACCTGAAGGAAAGAATATGGGATTTTTTTCCAGCAGATCTGGTTTCTAAGGTGAAGTTTTGTGTTATGATTCACATGAACTGGAAAAGCGAATAGAAAAGGAGAAAGATGTTTTAGTTCCACAGATTATTAATTAAAAAAACCAAAACACAACAAAGCATTTTCTAGTGGTGAAACATTAAAAGTGCCCATCAACAGAGCCTAGAACAGAACTATTTCACAGAAAACTGCAAAATAGTTGACTTTAGATCAACCAGAGAAGGTAAGAAGTAGCTATTGTTGTGAAATCAATAAAAGCTGAGAATGTGCTTTGGATTGCCGCCCTGGTACTATCATGTAAAAGATAGCTTACAACTGAGAGGAAAACAAGAAAAGTAAGGACAATCAGAGCCTATGAAATTTTAACTATACAAAGGTCATCAAAAGAATGGTTACAAGGGAAAGGATTCAACTGTGACAGGAAAAGTAAATGTGCAGGCTTTGTTGATATACTGATAGAACTTGGAAAGGGTAGGATGTGGCACCAAGAGGAAGTAGACATGACTCATTACGTGAGTAGTTTTGTTGAAAACAATAGTTTGCAAATTTGGAAGTGATAAAAGGAAAAATGCCATGAGATTAATATTTGATTTCAGAGAATTTTTACCTTTAAAAATTTAGGAAGAGTAATAATTTTTTTTGCAGGTAACAAGCATACTGAGAATTATTGTGCAGAATGATTATTGTGTTTAATTAAGGAAGAGGAAATTAATGGATTAGGGCTTTATATTTACTTAGAAATTGGCAGAACATCTATCTACTAGGTGATTCATATACTTCTACTGAGTGCTGTGTCACTTCTGATTTATTGAGATAACACCTGTGATTCCAAGTCTGTTTTGGTATGTGGAAGGGTTTCTCCTGACATTGTTACAGTCCAGATGTGGGCACTATGACTGTCTACACGAAAGGATGGGAAGAAGGAGATAAACGTATTCGTCCCTGTTCTTCTGTCCCCAGGATAGAGTGTCCTCAAACACTTTCAAGAGTCATATGGTGAGAGCATATAACCACGTAAATATAACTGTGTAAATAATATTCTTAAAAGATTCCCCAGAAAAAAATACTTTCTGTTTCTGTNTTTTAACATTTTTTCTTTTCACATCCACTATGTTTAAAACAAAACGAAATAATGCTATGGAACCGTTTTTGGTATATTTTTGGATGAATTTTTATTTCCATTTCTGTTTCTTCAACTGCTTTGCCAAAACCCACAGTTTTTCCAGGAAATAAGACACTCTGATGGTTCCATTCTGAGTTAGCAGATTATTGTAAAACTACTTCAGCTCATTTAAAAGATTTAGTTTTTTCCTAGAGAATACACTTCAGTGCTTAATAGCATCAGTCTGGAAATTCAAGCCTCTTAAATGAACTTTCTTGCCCTGTATGGATCAAGATACATAAATATGTCTTTTTCTGATGAAAAAGAAGCAGTAATTCCAATAATAAACCTTCTTTTCCAGATTTTTCACTAAACCACTAAATATATGTTTTCTTAACTCCAGTAAAACCCATTAAGGGTGTGTCAGCAAAATGAAATGAGATTTGGGTCTCAATTTGTCTGCAAGACAAATACATTAAAAATTATGATCACAAGTGAATATCAACAGAAGAAAAAGTGCTTATGCGTTAGAAGCACGTGGAGTTCTAACAAGAAGTTACAGAGTCACTTTCACATTAAAAATGTATCTTACAGAGCTATTTAAATGACAAAATATCAAGACTTTTGATCTTCTTAAGGCATTTACATTCCTACTATGAAATTGTCCAAGTAAGATCAATGTTTTATATCATAAAATACAGACAAGTCTGTGAAAACCATAGAGACTAAGAATTTAACCTGATATAGTTGTGGTCTGAGACCTATCTTACTGACCGAGACACATTCAAGAGCAGCATGAACTCAATCCCTAGAGAAAATGTCAGGGATATCCAAACAGCCATATTGACAGCAGCCTTTTTGGATCAATTTTCTGATTGCTGTACTCCTTAGGTGTTTGTGATGAATGCCCACTGGCTGTGTACAGCATGTTCCTCCAGTAGTGCCTACCTTCATGGGATTTATAAGTAAGAGTAGCTTTTATGCTGTCTGTAAAAAAGCACTTCATTATTCAGGTCATAAACCTTCTGTTAGGAGATCTGGTAAGAAGCAAACTCAAGTTTCAGGAGAGTATTAGTCGGTTGATATTAATCACTGTTTTGCTTTAAAGACAAGATGGTTAGACTTTCAGTAGAAACAAAACCAAAAAAACACAAAACCAATTGGTCTTGTACAGCCAAGAATCCATTAAAAGCAGAATAAAAATGTGGCAGCAGGCACAGTTGCTTGTTCAAAATACAGTTTACAGTGCAGAAATAAGGATAGATTCCTACCAATTCTGTGAATAACTATCCACTATAAATCACCTCACTGTTAAAGGGGACATGACATAGCTTGTTGTTTTTTACACCACTAGTAAATACAATATGTAAACATTTGTACAAAACTTGCAGAGTTACCTGTAATATACTGTAGAACTAAACAGAACATGAGATTACAACAAACCACGTTGTCTTTATTAAAGTTGGATTTTTTTAGACTGTTTCTACTCCCTTCTTTTAAAGTAAAATAACACTGGAAGAATTTTAGATGGCAAAGCTTAAATAATTAAAACAAAATATTAATTTATTTATAATCTCTGGAGCTGCATTACAATGGCTTATCTTAGTCATGGCAATATATCAGGGTGTGTGCACACAGTAGCTCAGATACCAGCACCTGGAATTCACCCTGAAAAGCAATGGGCAACCTTTACGAATTATAGACGATCTTTGAGTTGCAGCTAGCACAACTCAAAGCAGTCAGGGGTAGACTTTGCTTTCTTTGCCAGTCTGTGTTTCTGAATCAGGAACAGAAAACAGTCACTGAGACAGATTTTAATAATTGTGTCTTGAAGTGGCACCAATTTCAGTGTCTAAGTTAACATTGAAAAGAACTGGTTGTTGTTCTCTAATAGAGTTTACAAACTTGACATTCTTCCTATGTTCTTTTCTGTCTCCTTTAGTTGAAAGGACTTGGGAACATTTACTTCCCTATGTTTTCACAAGAAAATATCCCTAAAACCTGGGAATGTTTTTAAAGAGAACATCAAGAGTATTATATGATGTATAATACTTCTACATGATAAAGGCTAATGACTTCTGGAGTTTCCTGTTTCTGAGGCCATTTTCTCATGCTCTGTCTAAATGAGATCATAGCCACTAGCTGAAGGCACCTGTTTGCTGATCTGAAATACAGACAGACCGTGACGAGAAGCAATTCTCTGAAGTTCTTTATGTGCCGTCCTTTGAGGGAGTAATTTCAAGTTTTTAGCTATGAAACAAACTTTATTACTGCTCTAACTTCTGAATATGAGGTAGGGACACTCATCATCACTCCTAAAAAAAATCTGTTCTGAGAGTTTCCCTCAAGCCAAAAGAGCAGAACTACCAAAGCTTTTACTCTAAGAACTCTGCAAGCTCCTAATTTTTTCTTTGAAAGTTAAACCTGTCACTCACAAAGAATTTTTAGAAAATGTGACAGGCAAGTGCCTAGCTGTTTGTAAAAGCTCAGGATAATTTTAATTAGCACAGTGCTGAGGTGGAATGGTGCTAAGAATCCTGAAAGCACCAAGAGGACACTCAGGATTTGCATAGGCTAAAATTAATACTTTTCTCTCTTTTGTTTCCCAGTATGATGCTTTAGAGCACTACTGCAAGATTTTGGTGGTAATCTACAACATTCTAGTACCTTTCTTAACTAATCTTTTTCATTTCCACAGAAATACATCCAGTGTTTGCTTTTCCACTTGCAGTATTTGAAAATCCTTTCTTTTCTTCAGCCACACTCATTGCCACAGTGGAAAAAAAAAAGTATTCTGAAGAAACCAAAATTATTTTACCCTATGACTTGTAGATGACTGCAGGCCCCCAAAGTTGTTGAAGAAAACATAGAGAGGATACAAAAAAAAAATTGGAGTGACCGTCTGGTAACTAAAAATTGCAGTCTTACTGCAGGTGCCAAAATAGTCTGGTCCTACTATCACCTTCAGGATGAAACTATAAATATACTTTCAGTAGCCACACAGGAACACAATATCCAAATGAGAACACTATGAACTTGTACATGACCAAAGTTCCCTCCTCCTCACTCCACTAGAGTCCATGATGCAAACTGAGCACCCTTTGGGACCTGATTGTGACTTGTGAATTGAAACGAATCACATGACAGAGTAGGCACTGCAAAGCTGGCAGTGATAGATTCCTCTGGAACTGGTTGGTGTCGTGGTTTGACACTGGCTGAACAGCTGGCCCCCACAAAAGTCACTCACCCAACCTCCCCTGCCACAGCTGGGCAGAGGAGAGAAATATTTAATGAAAGCTTCCTGAGTTGAGATAAGGACCAGGAGAAAACACTTCAAGGGCAAAACAGGCTCAACTTAAAAGTATAAAGTGAATTTATTACTAACAAAATCCTCTTCAGAGGAGGATAATGAGAAGTAAAATAAGACCTTAAAAACATCTTTTCTTCCCTCAACCCCTCCCTCCTTTCCCACCGACAGCACAGGGAGACAGGGCATGGGTGGTTTTGGTCAGTTCATCACTCAAGATTTTCTTCTGTTGCTCAGGGAGCGGAGTCCTTCCCCTGTGAGACGACAGGGTCTCTCCCACAGGAGACAGGTCTCCATGAACTTCTCCAGTGTGGTTTCAATCTCACAAGCAGCAGTCCTGTCACACCTACTGCAGCATGAATTCCTCCCCGTGGGCACACAGTCCTCCCAGAACTGCAGTGGCATGGGTCACTCTTCTACGGGGTGCAGCCCTCCAAGGACAGGCTGCTCCAGCCTGGAAGCAGGGCCCCCTCTCTCCATCAGGTCTCCCACTGGATCACAGCCTCCTCCAGGCATCCACCCACTCCAGCATCAGCACCTCCCCCACGGGCTGCGGGTGGATCTCTGCATCCCCCGTGGATCCCCACGGGCTGCAGGTGGATCTCTGCATCCCCCGTGGATCCCCATGAGCTGCAGGGACACAGCTGCCTCACCAGGGTCTCACCACAGCCTGCAGAGGAATCTCAGCTCCAGCACCTGGAGCACCTCCTCCTCCTCCTTCTCCACTGACCTTGGTGTGTCCATGTTGTTTCCCTCACATGTTCTCACCTCCTCCTCTTCTCTGGCTAGAAAAAACCTGTGCCCCACTTTGTTTTGATTTTCTTCTTAAATATGTTATCACAGAGACATTACCAGGCTCTCTAATTGGCCCAGCCTTGGCCAGCAGCATGTCCATCCTCAGAGCCATCGGGGATTGACTCTGCCGGACATGGTGGAAGCTTCTGGCAGCTTCTCACAGAAGCCACCTCTGTGGCCAGCCCGCTACCAAAACCACGTCATGCAAAACCAATACAGTTGGAAATCTTGAAACCTCATCAGTATGTTTGTTTTGTGTTTCCCTCTTAGCCTCCAGAAGTCTCATTCTTACACTGCACTGTCCACCAGTCTTTGGCATTGCCTAGACTAAGACAATTTCAAAGCATTCCAACAGGAGAAGATGTCCTGTTGTTTGCAAAAATTGCAAGTTCCTGTGGCTGAGGAATTTGCTATGTTTTCCTTTATTTCTGTTCAGTGTGATTATGGGGTGATTTAGGTTCATATGAAAACCCAGTGTTGTAGATATATATTTCACTTTTAAATCAGAAAGAATGGTTTACTTCCCTTTCAAAAAATATCAAATAAAAAATTGAAATCAGTATGTATTACTTCAAATACAGACAGTTAAAGACAGGTCTTTTCCTCCAACAGAAGTGAAGTGACTGAGGTTTTGGTGACAGCTTTAATTGATCCTTTTTTCCAGGCCTCTGCTGTATTGTAATATACATGACACAAAATCAGTAAATACTTAGGTCTTTCAAGAGGCAGATTCTAATAGCCACAAACTTTTTGCTACAAAGTTGCTACTTTTTGCTATGGTATCTGTGTCTGCTTATGTAAATCAGGTTAGTTATTAAAACAACCTTAGCTGATATTAACAAAGATATTTCCATGTTCAGTTATCATTGATTTCAGTGAAAATCAGAGTCATAAGTAAGAATTAGAACCTGAATATTTCAGCTGAACTGGACCTGTTCCTTCTCTTGTCTTCTCTTAATAGCCAAAGACATGCCTAGTCACTGCCTTTCTGAAAAATGAGCATGAGCAAATGGCTCGAACTTTCTGCTAAAATAAACTCCAGCAAACTCAAGTGTGAATATAGTGGAAACTATCTGAAAATGTTAGTGTTAGTGGATATTTTTCATGCTGTGGCTGCTTCTATAAGAGGGCAAAGCCCAAAAAGATATGAAAAATTAAGATGAAAAGGAGAAATAAATTATTAATAAAGCAAAGTACTGCTGCTTTCTCTGCGCACATTTTCAGATCTATTGGATTTTTTCTCATTGTTCTGCATAAATTGCTTCTGACTGTACAATGGACTTCAGCAGGGCCATAGCTTTCAGGTTCTTGATTTTTCATAATTCACTCAAATGCCAGCTCAATGACATTAAGTGGAAAAATAGAAAAAAATGCCTTCACTTTTCCACAGAAACAATTTTGAAAATCCATTTACATGGAAAATAAAGAGGCATTAAGCCCAGTGCAAATCTGTAGCTGAATACAAAAATCTGAAAGCATAATATTTTATTTTTCCAGATAAGACAATACAAACTGTTATTTACTGCCTGAAAGGGCTGAAGAGTTCTGAGTTCCATGAAAGTGGGCTGTTTTTCTAATTTACGGTATGGTAAAAAGTTCTTCTAAATCCACTTTTGCTTTTCTTTTTTACTTTTTCTTTTTAAGAAAATAAACCTTAAGCAGAAGGCTTTACAAGAGAGTTTTTAAAAGTAAGTACTTACTATTATTTTTATTTTTATCCACTCGTGCTTATGCTTCTCAAATTGCTCACTCCTTGAAATGATGTTGTAAGATTTTCACTGCTACAAACTGTTTACCACTTGCCAAATTGCAATGCTCAAGTAAGTGTTCTGTAAGATGTTTTGCTGAACAATGTTATCAACAACACAGTTAAGACAGGAAAAAGAATTTTTTTATCAAGAGGAAAGCAGCTAATCTGTGTTAGCAGAGAAAAACCAAGCAGAAAAGACAATATTGCATGTATTTAATAGAAATGTGCATAGTGTCTAACCAGGAGTGCTCTGATGCTGCAACCTGAAAACACAAACCTGGGTGACTGGCACTAGTGAAACTATGTTTTTGTGGTTTAGATATGTTCTCCAACTGCCTAACTACAGCAGACCAAAAGCTAATAGTTTGTAGGGTTTCTTGGTACTCAAAAAAGATAGAGCTTATTTTCTTACTCTTTTACCAGGTGGACATTCATGCTTCAAGTTTATATACATCTATTGCTAGGAAACCGAATTTCTACAGCTGCAACACTGGAGTACAGATAAAGTATTTACTAAGTCACCTTGAGGGAATAACAGAAGACCTGACAGAAAAAAGAGCTCTGTCTACTTTGACTTCCTGTGTCTTGCCTTTCATTGAAGGACCTAAAGGATGTGATCTTGTCTTGCCAGGTTGTAAATTCAACCTTGTGTATTGGACAGGTTTTGGCAGTAGGTCACAGAAAGCATAAGGGAGACTGCCTTTAAAGGAACACAAAATATCAGTGTCAGCACCTTAACGAAATTCCACAGAAATTCAGCTTTGCATGTCCACAAAATTATTTTCTTCTGATGTAAATTTCAAAATGTACTGCAGATGAATTAAGTTCCTGAAATTGCCAAAATCTGAGAGAAGGGAAAAAAACGCTTCCAAAGGGCATTCACTCAAGTGTTCTGTTCAAAATTTAGCATCATCCATTAGTATTCACACAAACAAAATATGGAATTGTCTCCTAATGGTGAGTAAGAAGTACTTATAACACTAAGGAATAAGATATTCTATGTGCCTTGCTGGGATATTGCTTCAGCCAGCTGAGAAATGGTCACATCTCAGCATGGCACATGCATAATAATATTTGTTGTTGTGATTATAGAGTGGTATCACGCTAATAAGTAGAAAACTGAAAACTTGAAAATGAGAAGTGTATCTTTTCTATTAATAAGAGATAGAATATGAAAATGGAATGAGTTGATGAAGAATATCTTGATTTGATGATTGTCTAAGTATTGTTTTCTTCATGGAAAACAGCACCCCCGACATGGTTTCATAATCCTTTTTCTCTTATTCTTTTAAATAACATATTTTTTAGAGACAATTTTTATGTCAGTTCATCCTCATAGTCTCTTGCAGCCTTTTGAATTATGCTAAAATTAATGATTTAAAAAAAATGTTCCTGCAGTATTTTTTACTGTACATCCACTTGCACTGTGAGATTGCAGGGAACCTAGATCCCATATACAAAGAGAAGCCTTAAGATTCTGCTCTGTGTTTTGTAACATCTAGAGTACCAGAATCCAGCAATTTGGCACATTTCCTTTCATATTTAAGCTATTTTTCTAGAAGTCATCTACACTTAATCTGCATGCTCTTCCTGCCTTTGTATTTGTTTTCCAGTAGGAGGTTTGTTTGTGTCTTTTCTAGAGATGACAATGAAATACACATGGTGATCATTATTTAGCCAGACATTGCAATGAGCAGGTATTGAGTACATTATTGCTTACTTTTTTTCAGAAATCTGGAAATGAAGATGTTTTCAGGCAGCACATATAAAAGTTCATCAGCACTTTCATCTGACTCCATCCAGATTGATATAACTAAAATGCAGGTGTTAACATGAATCAGGAAGCAAAAAATTTATTTTGTGGTTTTATGTCTGCAGCAGAAATCAACCCTCAATAAGTCATGGTTTTCAAGTGGGGTTGCTTAAAGCTGGCAACCTAAGCTAATAATAAAATGACATGATAAAATTCTGAATGCAAGCTATTTGTGAGAAGCTCTTTTAATACTTTGCAAAACAACATAGTTTAAAACAAGAGTTTAGGTGTAAAGCTAGATGGTCTGCATAAGATATAATCTTAGAAACAGTCTTTAGTTCTGTTGAAAGGCCTTGCTGTCACTCTTCATGAATGGACACTGCCAAGACTTTTTAAATTACTTTAGCAAAATATGTGATCTATAACACTGAAAAACCTGGCTTAGTTGAGGTTTTCCAACTTTTCTGTTTTCCAATCTATTTTTCTTCTGTCTCAGAAAACTACAGTGAAAGCTACCACCAGTACAATTTATTATTGGGTTATAAAGATCTTTTCACACCGTGACCCTGGAACACTAACAGTGGTCCAAGGGCCATAGCTCTTTTGAGACTTTGGAAAAAATACATGATGGGCTGGGTTGGTGTGGGTCTCCTGGCATACAAAAGCACAGAAAATTGACATGACAGCAGCTTCCGCTCAATCATATATAGCACAGGTGGCAGCTGCTCCAACAATTTCCACTTCTCGCTCTGCTTAGCTTTTCCCAGCAATGGCAATGGCAGAAGTACCATGATTCAAGCTTTAAAAAGCATGAACCTCTGGAGGAATCTGGCACAAAATGCTATTGTAGCAATTCAGCTAAAGGCAAAGCAATTGCTGCCTGCAGTGGTGCATTTCTACCTTGATGAGCTACTTAGAAAAATCGGAAAATGTCCATCTGAAAATCTGTAATAAAAACTTTTTGCTGGTCTGATCTTGCCAGTTTAGTCTGTTGGGTTGCTTGTTTGCACATCAACAAGCATATAGATGTTTAGCATGAATGGATCTGTTTAGCATGGCAGGAAATATTATAACAGACAAGAGATTCAGATTGCTACTGCAAAATGCAGAGCATCTGGCAGATATGGAAGTGAACTTGCCAAGAATGAATTAAAAATATGCATATAGTTCTGAAATTGCTTTGCTGCTGGCTTGTAAATCAGGGGGTGACCAAGGCACATTCCACTGTAGGGTAGCAGTTATGAACGCAGATCTTCTCTTACATCTTGCCCCATCTGATGCTCAATTTATTATGTTTTACCCTATTATAAACATATGTGCTGGATTAACCAATGGTCTTGCATTATTACATCAGGTTAAGCACTAATGTTTCTTATTTGTTTACTTTTTTATTAGAAAGAGTCCCACTGGAAAAGAGGTTTTATTATATCCAGAATTCGAAATTTTCAGCTTTATTTTCAACAACAAAACAATGCTTGTAAACAAAAGAAGATGTGTACCTCATCTTGAATTAATTCAGTAGTTTTAACCAGTTCCATAACAACATCTTCTACAATTGGGATTTGATATATTGAAGCTTCGTACCAACCTAGGTCCATTCAAAAAGCAGCTATAATAATAAAGTTCTTCAGAAGTTTAATAATTAATAAACAGCAATACAGACCAGATTAATACAGGCCAGCAAAATACCGTTGTGGTAACAAGAAGTTGGTGTGCCTGATGCTGCTTTTGGGGTGTGTTCCAGTATGATATTGAGTCCATAATTTGCTGCAGTTTGCAGTACACTCTGTGAGCTGCACTTTATTTATTCTTGCATTGTACTGCCCAACCTGTTACCAGAATTTATAAAAAGCTGTAAGCTTGAGATGTTCTACCACAGGGAAGCCAAATAAGGAATAGAAATAATATAAATTATAGATTGGTCATCCTTAAGTTCATTAAGTAATCAGCAAAGGATATAAATAGAAAAACAGCTGTTTTCTGTTTTCTAGGTTCAAAGCTGTCTCAGAGCCCTGCTTTTTGCTCTAGGACATCCTGTTTGACTGTAATGGCAATTGTGTACCCCACTAGTTCCATGTGATGAGAAGTACTGAATCAAAGGAACATTATGGCCACGGCAATCTAGAAAAGACAAATTTTTCAAGTATATTATCAGCAAAGGAGTGTGGTACAACTAACCTCTCTTGAGACAGCATGAAATTTAAATAATTCAATTTTGTATTCAGGATACTGAAGTATTTCCCAACCTCCCCCACCCCCCCCACCAAAACAACAAAGAAAGATTGTTCATGTCAAAACTCGGTTCATTATTATCACCTCAATAAAGGAGAAGAGGAAAAAGAAAGAGGAAAATTATGTCAGCAGCGTTAGTGGCCCGCTAGCTGAAGAATATGCACACTGTAAACATCTAATTACCGCTTATTTATCAATGGGACTGATTCTTTTTTCCTTTCTATTATTATAGGCAGCAAAGCATAAAACAGATTTTAAAGTGGATTTGGAGAAGGCAAAAACTGTAACTTAATGAACAAGCCTAGTCACAATACATAGGGAAAATCATGAAAGAGGCACTGAAATTAGTGTCTATGTGGGAAATGCATAAAGCATTAATTTATTAGAATTAAAACCATTAGTGAAGCATAAGGAATAGAGTAGAACATGAAAAGAGATGAAGGTTTATATAGAGATTTTTTATCATATAGAGGCTTATTTAAGGCCTGAAGAAACAGTCAGATTTTGTACCAGAGCCAAGGACGTTAAGTCTTCTTAAACTGATGTTTTTGAGAGCTCAACAGTACTACAGAAAAATGTCTTTCTGGGAGTCCTTACCCCTTTTATTTTGATATACACCCCTTCACTATAAAAGCTCTTGATAGTATTTTAAAAATAGAATTTAAAATGATCATTTAATAATTTTTCAAATCCAGGTGGATTTGTCACACAGAACAGGCTTCTTTAGCTCACAGATCTCCAAATCTCAGGGGTTTAATTCTCTCTAAAATACATAACATATCTCTACTAAATGAAAATACTATCACATTATAAATCCATGTATCTTCTACTCAAACACATAGTTTTTTTAAGGAGTATAATATTCCTAGGTGTCAGAGTGTAAATCAAGGACTTTATTAGAATAATTGATAATATATGTTGAGAAAACAATGTAAATAATGTCTCTGGAATCTAAATCTCCATGCCTCTATGTACCAACTGCATAGCCAGTTTTTTTCTCACTGCAATATATTTTGTCAAAATAGTCTAATCTTTGAAGTAGATTCACCTTTGATTCACAAGATTATGTGAAAAATTTATACTATGCTCTCATGGGGGTAATGGCGACTGCATTCCTTAGCACACTAACATGGTACATGTCCCTGTCCTTTGAATTTCTCTCTTTTACCACGAGCTCTCGGAGGAACCTTACAGGAAACAGCATGGAACAGTCACCTTTATATTTCCTCCAATGACACGTGTAGGAGAGGAGGAAATATTAAATCTGGCAACAGGCACTTCTGTTTCCAATCAAAGAAAAGAGTGTGTTAGGAAAGAGGTGAGATTTATTGTGTCTGTTTTTTTCCTTGAAAGTGGTTTTACAGGCTCTTTTCAGATGCCAGTAGGAATCACTCTTTCTGCTGGAGTTAGTCTTAACTTTCACAGAGAAACGAACAATTTTTCTGCTTCAACATGACTCCAGTATTTAAGATGGTAGAACTGATACCTCAATAAAATGATTACTACGCCTCCTGTTTGGGTCTTTTTTTCTGTTTTGTGGTTGTTTCTTTTGTTTCCTTCCCCCTTCCTTCACCCCCCCTGCATATTACAGTGACCAGTTCAAAGTTCAGGCATTCAAACAAGTTTGAAATTTTCATGTAATGACCAAAAAATCACTTCCTCTCTTTCATATAGGAGTATTTGTTCAATGTTTCTGTTTGAAGAATGTGTGCTAAAATAGAATATTTCTTGAATAACAGCTCATGAATAATTTTACTTGTTCAACTATATCAGGAATCTGGCCACTGAGGGATCCGGTATAAATTTTGATTTCATATAAAATTCTGCAGAAGTTCTCAAGAGAAATGCACACAGCAGCACTTCAAGGCACAGTTATTAAGCCATGCCTGTTCAAACAGAAGTGAACTCTGACATGGGCAGAATGGAAGCTTTCACAGCTAGACTTCCTATGGCAGAACTGCCCACTTAAATCCTCTTTGTTACGTCCAGACTATTCTAGTTTGCAGCCATCTGACCCAGTCTCCTGTTTATGATAGATCTGAGGTTTAGCTAGAGGCTGTTGGGAGTGAAGAAGACAGAAAGCCAGCTAATGAAAGGGAAACGTTCTTGGAGGAAGGGTCCAAGAAACATGTCTGTACAACTTGCCAAAGTAAAAGAATCACAGCTATGTGAATCATAAAGAAAAATCACAATATAGTAGTTGTCTCAGTTTCAGAATCACTTTCCTCATTAAAATGTTCTTAAGAATATGTAACATACACAAACATATATATATTTATATACACATACATTAAAATTTCATGCTTGCCAATCTGACAATATGTCAAGGTACAAAATTTTTTTTTTTTTTTTTTTTCACATATTAGTGTTAGACAAGAAAAAATACCCTAATAGCTTTCCTCATCATCTGTTAATTCCATGGTATAAAAATTTGTAGAAAATCCATTTTTTTATATATATATAATATTAGTTTCTTCCCATCACATGCAAGCAGGAGAAAAGAGAAAAACATACACCTGGGTATGCTCATTCTTTGTTCTCTATTGGAAAAGAGCTGCCCTGTCCTCACAGACCCTAACACTGCCTTTCCTTCCTTTGCAGTGCAACACTAGGTGCGCATTTGGGAGTGTACACAGTGTAAACAGATCTGTTTTGGCACAATTGCTTCTAGAGGGAGTGGAAATAACCTGTTCTAATGGCACTATTATGATGCTAAGCAATTTCTCTGTCTTTTCCTTTCCTCAGCTCTTCCAGCTGTAGGGGTGCCTCTGTACAGGGCCTGAACCAAGAATTATAAGCAATATTATTAAAATGATTGCCATGTGGGGACAAACTGGTTGGTTCCATGGCCAAATATTCACTAGCTCCTCATCTATGCTATTTAAAAGATGTGTATGTAGCCAGACAGGACAGGGAAACAAAATGAATAGATAAAAAGGAATAAGTTAGAAAAATTTTTAAAAGTTTTCTGATTGGCAGGGGAGTACAGCTGGGGAAACTAACTTGCTGAACTGATCTTTAGCTTCCACATTTTTTCTTTTGCATTTCGTGAAATTGCTACAAACATCACTCACATTCTTTTTGAGTTCAAATGTTTACTTTCTGTATAAGCCTCAAACCATTATGCAGTTGTGTAAAACCATTTTGGATAAGCAGCCAAGATTTTTCAAATCCCATTTACCCCATAATGATATATAATATATGGCTATGACATTTTGTACACTTTTTCTGAGTTCCATTTCACTATACAAGAGCTTTATTGTGAGCGTTTTTTTATTATTATTATTTCTTGGCACGGCAGGGGTCTAAACAGACCTTTTGCTTACAGAAAATTGGACAAAGAATTTCTTAGCCTAACTTTTTCATAGAATTGTTCAGAGCAGAAATAATTTAAATCTAATCAAATCAACAATGGCAAGAAGAAAGTGGGGGTTTTTTGTGACCATTTAGGTTATTTTTCACCTTCAGCTTGACCATGTGTCATCACAGTAATGCTGCCACCGCGCCGCGCGTCCGGCCACCCTCGCAGGGGTGCCTCGTTTGGCCGGGGCAAGCAGCGCGTGCGACCTTCCCGCCACCGGTGCGGAGAGCGGCTGGCTCGGTTCTGAAGCGGGGGGGCTGCCGGAATCGCACCCAGGGTCCGGACAGCTCACCGGTGTTGCGGGCGTGGGAGAGGAATGAGAGACGGAGGGACTCTTCGGTGGGGAAACAAGGGCGGTTTATTCCAGGGAGCCGGGAACGGGGAGGGGGGAGATCGAAGAGCCTGGAGCAGTGGGTTACACGGGGTTTTATCCCCTGGGAGAGGGGAGGGAATACATACAACCCCAGCCAATTGGGGCAATTCAGGGGGGCATCATCAAGGTGGAATGACAGATAACAAGCCAATAATAATAGGAAGGCATAACAGGGAGCCAACTAGCAACCAAGCAGCTCAGAACTTGCCAGAACATACCCATACGAGAAAAACCGGGGAGGAGAATACAGAAACCCAATAAGGGAATGAGAACTAACGTAATTCAAACAGGTACGGAAAGGGATCACTGCAACCTAACGCTACATCTACTTTGCAAAGATTTTGGTTCTACTGTGAATCTCAAGCACTAACAAGTACATGTCTTGTTTTTCCCACTGATCCTTTGTGGAGTACAATGAGTATGTATGCTGCATGGAATCCAGGCTTTTGTTAACACCATAGCAACAATAGTGGGAAACATAGAAAATACTTTGCACTGCGAATATGGCAGCCAGTATCCTTGGTGTTCTCACTAGATATGGGAATAGGACAACACCCAGGAGCAGGTTTTTCACTGAATGTGCTGGAAGGGTGACAACCTTCACCCTAATGAAGTACTGAAGTGCTTTGATTTCAAGCCATACATAATATAAATGTCTTAGCTCATTCTACTTATTGTTAGTGCTCCTATTTCTTACAACCCTAAAAAAGCTACTCATCGTTTCTTGTGCTCTCGGTGCCTCAAAATAAGGACACAAAAGAAGCTGCTGGGGCTCAAGCCCTGAGTTCTTAGTACAAAGCTGATTTCAGGGATATTGAACACCTTTACTGCAGCAACCTATTTTTTACTGCTACAGATAACTGTCAAGCTGATAAGCAGCAGGCTACTTTTTTTTTTTTTTTTTTGGGCAGGTTACAGCCTGATCATGATTTAAAGAAAAGTCTAAAACTGAACTTCTAAATATTAGTTGAAATTCATAATAACTAGTCCTAGACAAAAATATGCCCTACAATTTTTTTAACTCTGCCTTTGCAAGACTTGTATTTAACTATAGTCTTTTTGACAAAAAACATCAAGGCATTCTCATTTTTTGGGAATTCAGTATTCCGATGCTTCAACAGAATATATTTTAGAATATTTAAATATTGGAGGAATTAAAAATTATATAAATTAGACTGGTACACCATCAATTCAGCTATCTGACACAGATTTGTCTTCCACTGTATTTTTCATAAATGAGAGTGGGAATGAATTGGAATAGAAAACTTATATTGACTTGAATAGGGAAAATGCTGCTATATTTTACCATGAGGTTAATGGTCAAGACCCAAATATTTTTTCATCACAATTCTGCACAGCCTAGCAGGTTTAGGACATCTTTCTCTGGAATTAGGCAATTTATGCAAGAGACAGTCTTAGTAGCCTTTGTCTTTGCAGCTCTTGTTGGGAACACATGTTCTTCAGGGTGCTGGAAGTCCTACCAGTTAGTGGCATAGATTCCTTATCTTCTTTCTTCTGTGCTTTTGGTTTTAGTCTTTCTCTTCAATGTTTTGCATAGGCCTTAGTCTTCAGGAAGAGCTTTGCTGACTTGTGCTTCTGTACTATGCAACCATTATTTATGTAAGTTTATAAGGAATTTCACCCTTGTGCCTTACAGGTAGAGATTACTAAAGAGGTTTGTATTTTTTCTGGAGAAAGGACACAGATTATCTCTTCAGAGATCCCTTGGAATTATGAATACATCAATGGATAGATTCTTCCCTTCCCAGAACTTCCTTTCTCGGAACTTCCTGGAACTTCCCTGAATTTCCATTCCCTTCTTCTTCCCTTCTTTCTTGACTTCTCTTAAATTATTTCAAAGCCTATTAGTTTCTCTAACTTCCCTGAACTTCATCTGCCTCTCTAACACCTGGCCTTCCAACAAGCTTTGTCACTGCTCAGTGACAGTGGGAATGACACTCCCATCCTCAAGTGTTTTATTTGTATTTTGTCTGGGCTGTAAATAGGTGTCCCCTTTATTTTCAAAAGTCTGAATCATGTATGTTGTTCTGAAAACGATTATTCAGTTGGTTGACTGAACCGAAAAGTATTTTATGAGGTATTTGGAATTACACAAAGTATGGAACTGTGAAACACCTCTGGAGTCCAGGCTTGAGCTAGATGGTGAACAGCTCAAATATTTCAGTGCTACACAGATCTATAGTGAGGTTGTGGGAGTTCAGGTGTTCCAAACATACACACTTTTTAAATCTGGTTTTGTATTCAGACACCCACTGTGTCAATTACATGTCTAGGAATATTTCAACATAGCAGAATCTCTTAAATGTGTGCTGCAACTACCACTTCCAGGCACGAGTTGGTCCCTCTGGCTGTATGTATCCAGGTGGATGTCCTATCTTGCCTGCTTCAGTCAATATTTGCATGGGATTTCTGCTTTGTATTGCTTTGGGATGTGCAGCAGAATTTCATATGCCCTTATCTAGCTAGCTTTCTCTGTGTGTTAGCAGTTCACAGAGTTAAACCCGGATCTCTGATAGTTAACTTTTCTGGTGACTCATGAAGAGAGTCCTAAGACTCCAAAGACTCATTGTGCAGGAACAGCCCTCAAAGACTACAAAGTTAAGAGCTTGTGGAAGGATCTGAAAAGACCACACTGGGTAAAAAGGGTTGGCTGGAACACTAAAAATTATTTAAGGAGAAAGAAAACAGAAGCAGAATGCTTGGTTAATGAGACAATTTTTCTACAGAGAAAGTGGTTTGGACCAGCCTGAATAAAATATCACGTTCTAGATTTTAAGTAGCCAAGTCCTATTGTATTCAAGTTAGAGTTCATTAGAGCAATTCCTGACTGAACTCTGCATTGGAACCACAGAATAAAAATATTCTGAAGAGAAAGGCTGGTATAATATTGTCATTGGAAGAATATATATATATATATATATAATACAAGGTATTATAGCTCCACAGTTTAAATATTCAAATAGTAAACCACAATCATCTTTAGTTAGACAACTTTTGCCTTCTTCCTCCTTAATTTTCCATTTGGAGGCTGCAGTAAATGATAGTAGTATTGAAAGCATTTAATGATATGTGTGACTTAATGCTCAAAATCTTTCTGCTGACTGTATTTATAAACATATTCTGTAAGTGCCAAATGTATGTGTATGATTATTCATGTGTCACACACGCCTAATCATTTTTTTTAGTAATTTAAGACTTCATGGGAAAGGAATCTCAGTATTTCATGCTGAATCCCTAACTATGTCTTACTTTTATGTATAGAATTCAACTGTATCACAGTCTTACTTTGCTACCAGGAACAGTTTTACAAAAGCAACACCACCATACATAAGTCCCTTGGTTTATATGCATTTTTCCCACATTGCCACTGCTAGGTCCTACCTTATTTTTAAAGTAAAACATGAATTGACTAGCCTTAAAGCCAAATCCTGTGCAGTAAAAGATATATAAACAGTACAAATAGTAACTCACCAGCCTTAGAAGGCCTATATTCATGGCACCACAGCATTAACAATTTTATTCTCAGATTCTGAGAAGTATAAGAGGAGGATTATTCTTTGTTTCAAAATAAAATAAAAAACTTTTTTTTTTGTCTTTGAATCCAGTAATACCTCGCTTATGTCTTTGCACTTCGGACTGTCTGCAAAAGTGGACAGTTTTTTGTGCAGTCTCAAATTCAAAGTGTCTCAGTAGGTCAATGACATCAGGCACCACAGCTTCCAGCAATTTCAAGTTCACGCTAAGCATTAAACCTGCTTATAAAATCTATTACCTCCAGGTCCTGGTAATGAACACATCCAAGTTCCTCATCTTGATTTTCAGGGGTCTCATTAGACTTGAAAGCAGATTGTCTTAGGGATTTAACTTTTGACTCTCAAGATTCACGGCAAAGGCAAAGGCCCCCACCAACAACAGTGAAAAGAAAGGCACTAATGTTCTCTTAAAGAGAAACATTCTCAGATTGTGACATGGAGCTTCTCTCTCCACAGACATGAAGTATGTTCAGGAAGAAACATAAACATTACTTCTACACAGCAGTCTTTCTACTAATTGCTATTTTCAGGAACAGTGTCTAAATGATGATAGATGCGAAGCCAGAATGAAGAGAAAAAAATGTAAGTGGTAGACAGTTCCCTACAAAAAGCTGCGCAAGAAAAGGAAATAAAGATGCATCTGTTTTTAACCTACATTTGGCTTTCTGTAATTTCCATAGGGCATTTAGATATCGCAGCAATTAAAAGCATGAAGTAGGCTACACATCATTTCTAATAACTACAGGAGTGTACAGGAGGCACAGGTTATGGACTGCGCACACAGCTGTAAAATCTCAAGACAAACTGAAGTCAGCTATCAAAGCAAACAAAAGAAATCACCTTTTCAATCCAGTTGCATTTCCAAAATAATTTCTGCTTCATGAGAAATTATTAACTACACTACACATGCAATGCAATATTAATATAAAACAACTTTCTCTAAAGGACCAACTATAAAACTCATACCTTTGGCTTTTATCTTTACTTCCCGAAGTGTATGTAACATTCTATACATAAATCTATTAACGCTAGTCATTTAGTTATCTTAAGATGGTTTTTGTACTCATCAAATTTTTGTGCCATTAGATCAAGTAGAGAAATACAGGCCAAGTAGAGAGATAAATCATCTCTATTTTGTATGAGGTGTTGACACTTATTAATTTAATGTTCTTATGAAGCCATTCAGGGAAACAGTTTAAAAATACAAAATCAAATGGTTGGAAATTAAGAGATAACATTATAATAAATTCTGATAAGTTAGCACTATGAAGTGTGCAGAGAAATAATGTAATAAGACTGACTTTCTGAAGGTGTATAGCCTCAATACATTCAGTGAAAAACCTACACCTACTGTTTGCTTTTTGCTTTATAGTGTGGTTTACTTGTTTTGTGGGGGTTATTTTTTGTTACTTTGGTTTTGTGAAAGAAAATGGTAATTACACTCTACCTTACAACTTCCGTCTTCATGGTCAATGTCAAAATTCTAAAACACCTATTGAAAAGCATAATTTGTCCACTGTAGTTATGTATTTTTTCTTTCCACTTCATGAAAAGTTTGTCTAAGTAAGTAGCAAAAAGGGTAGTAAACTACTGTTTAGTACAAACGGTAAAAAACTTAGAATGGGAAAAAAAAAGGATAAATCTTATGCACGAAATACTGCCTTTAGACTCAGAATGTTTTTGACTTTCTTCTGGCAAAAACTGTGTCATCAAATAAAACAACTAAGTGTTTTTATTCACTGTTTTACGTGTGTAGACTGAGGCTTGTACAATAATATAAAATGCACCCAAGTGATGGCATTTAGTGATGGGAGGTTGAAAAAAGGAAGCTATAATAGATGCAAACCTTTATTCTATATAGCTTTCCTCTTACATTTGTATATATACATGTACTTCAAAGACGTTTTAGAAAGCTTTTTTCAATGTCTCATGCAAGAGTATGAATTCTTCTTCTATCAGACTTGCACAAAATAAATCACCAAGGAAAGGATTTTTGAAAGTTGTAATAAAAGAGGTAACTGTAAGGCATGAAGCCAGATGAATTTTTCTTAAGATTTTGAACAGCAAAATGTTATTAATAGGCCGTTTTTTAACTACCATAATGTTCCAGCAGCATAACAATGCTTACTGGTAATTTATCTGTTTACTACTCTTTCTGGTTGTCATAGTCTTTGTTCCTATGCTATCAAGTTTCTATTGACAGCTCTTATCCAATGAACAAAATTTTTGTTTTGTTTTGTTTTTTTCTTTCCTTTCATATGAACATTGCTGACGCGGCTTTCCGGCTGTGTCTCTCTCGCTCAGGAGCCAGGAGCGTGCGTTCTTCCCTGGCCGCTGCCGTGGGTGGTTGGATGCTGCTTCGATGGCAGGAGGGCGAGCGGGGACTCACACAGGGCCCGCTGCACCCACCGGTGGTAAAGGTGCAGGAGGAAGCAAAAGAGACGAGAGGGGCTCCTCAGGGTAGCAAGAACGGGTTTATTCCGGGGTCCAGGAGCGGGGTTGAAGAGTGGGGAGCTAGGAGCCCAGAAGAGGGCATTACAAGGGGTTTTATATCCCTAAAGCGAGGCAGGGGGATACATTCAAATAACCCAATCCGGGTAGGGACAAGGGGCAGTACATAGGTGGGGGAAGGTACAAATAACCAATAACCACGGATTCTCTGGGACATAGCCAAAGATGGGAAGACTGGGGAGGAGAGAACAGAAACCAATGGGAATATGGGGATTAACATAATTCAAATAAGTGTGGAAAAGAATGCTGGGAGCTTCAGGGGTCTCTCGCCCTAAGCACAAGGGCAGGGAGATGTGGCAAGGTCCAGCCACTGAACATGCTTCTTGTTTTTGGCCTGGGGTCTTTCAGGCAAACTGTTCAGAATCTGAACCACCGCAACACATTGCTTGCTTTATCTTCAGGGCAAAGCATTGATCCAGGTGTGCAGTCTCTAATTTAATCATCGTTTACCTGTGCTGGAGCTACATTTCAAAAGTAATATCCTTCCAATCTTTTTTTCTTTTTCTTTTTTTTTTTTTTTTTAAACTAACCCCTGAGTTTTATCAAGATGTCTGAGGCTGAGAGAACAATCTAGAAGTTTGTAATGAATGAAGCTGTTACTTAAAAAAATTCTTATTGGTCATACTGTGTAAGTAATGTTAAGGAAATGGAGCTTGGACTACTTTTCTGTAGAAACTTTCTGCATAAAGTGTAGGTTTTAATTCACAGCTATTTTGTTTTGCCATCAATTACAGCACCAAGCTGCCCAGTATTTGTGTGCAGAAACTGATACACTAGTCATCATTGCACTCTGGTGATTTTAACAAAGCAGGCTGAAATACTAGAAAAGAAAGCTAACAACAGGTAAAAATTAATAGTTCTGTAGAAAGATGAAGTGAAATCTTTGTCATGAATCTCCACATGCAACCTGACATGTGAGTCCAGGAACAAAAGTCACTGCTGGGCTCAGGCTCCTCTGTCCGGGGCCTCAGCCTTTGCAGCCCCACGGAGGGTCCCAGTAGCCTTGGGGTGGCCTTGCATGGCCCATGAGACATTTTAACCATGACCCTGAATCTTTTTGTACTGGATGTCCACTGTGCCGAATTTTTTATTTGCCAGAATACCTGATGTTACATTCAGTTATGAGGCCTGCCAAGCTCCCCTGTGATCAGATATCTTCCTCTGAGACCTACAGCCATCTAGAACTCTTTGAAACATTGAAAACAGATTTTAAAAAAAAGGCCAGCCTGAAGCATGATAACATGGCAGTAGCTACCAGGAACAGTTGCATTATATTCCTAGCTTAAGATTCCTGTCCAATGCATCATTTGAATTAATTTTCTTTGGGGAAACGTTTTAAAAACCATTTTAAAAAATTACCTTGGCTTCTATGTTTTCATACTATATTTCCAATGCAACTATTTATCTGGGATCAGTCTTGATTTTTCTAGCTTGTCTGCTTTAACTTCTCTTTTTGTTGCTGAGAGAGGGTATGAGTCTGTGGGTATAGAAACCACTGACTGGCTGTGGTGCTTGTCATACAAGAAAAGTGTATGCTGAAATTTGACAATGTATCTGCATTTTCAAAGTAACCACTCTCCCTTTACCTGCAGTAATTTAGGATTATCAGCCTGAGATGTTTGTCTTCCCTATGTGAGCAAGTTTACCACATAGGGAAGTGGAGGAACGCCTTATATCCTCTTCTCCATTACGTGGATATTAACCTGGACTTTAATTTTAATGCAAAGTGAGTGAGTGCTTCAACTGCCTCAGCCCTCTATTTAACTTACACACATGGCAACAGAAGAAAAAGTGCATACAGTTATTTGTTTTAACACTAGAAACAAGAAGAATATGTTCCTAAGTAGAAAATTAAATAAAAAACTGAGTATCAAAAGCCTTTAAATGCATTAAAAAATGAACAGCTTTCCTGCCAGCTAGCACTATCCACAGCCAGTACATACAAACATAAGAACAATGGGCAGGCTTTTTTTATTGTGAGTACAGGAAAGAGCATTAAGAGGCAAAAGCAAACAAATCAAAGCCAGGGACAGTTACCTGGAAAGGGAAAGAAATCGATCCTGTCTAAATACATGTTCATCAGTCAACTATTTATTTATTTTTTGAGAGAAATACATCAAGGTGGAAGGATATTTATTATTTAAAGGAAGTATTCTTCTGGGCCTGGTGTCCTTGATAGCACCCAGTGTTTCAGATGGAAAAAAAAAAAGTAAACAAAAACCTCCAATTTTTTTAAGATTAAGAAGGATTGCAAAAAGCAGCTAGGAAGGGCACTTTGATAACTTAAAGGCTTTGCAATAGTATTCCTGCATCTGCTGTGTTCTGATACTTATATTTAGTCTCATTTTATTACTCTCTTTTCTGCCCATGGAAGGTTATATTTTTCTATAATTACTACAAGCAAATCTTTCTTTGGCAACACATATAGTGATTAATCGCATTTTCTTTATTGCAGAAGTGGGTGGCTTTTGTGTATCCTATTTTTATATATAGCCTTTAATTTTCTGTATTATGGGCAGTTCTAAGTAGTTTGCTTGTAGTAACAAAGATAACAATTAGCTACATGTGTTACTGAGCTGGAGCTTTCAGGCTGCCTGTGATCTTTTTGAGGCTACAGTACCTCTCCTTTACAGTTTGTGTAACTTTGAAAAAGTGTGAAAGAAATACCGTCTCCCTATGATAGAAAATTGTCTTGCTTCTCTGTCCTAAAACTTGATACCGTAGTAACTTAAACACTGGATGAGTCATCTTGCTCATTAAAGCTGGAACCATCAATGAAAATTTTAATGCAGAAATTGCAGTCCTCCAGGGGAGTACAGATGGGTAGAAGCAAACTGCTGAGATTTAGGGCAGATTTGGCTATGAATTCTCTGGTATGACTGTAAGCTATACTGTTCTATTTAAAACAGGAAAGCAATATTCAAGATTTTGAAGTTAGGCTTTGAAAAACATAAGTACTGAGTCATTGCTCTGTGTATGGTAAGAAACCACAAAATTCAGTGTGACCTATGTGGTTTCATGTATGTAATGTTTGCCAAGAGTACGCTTAGAAATCTCTTGCATAAACCCTGAGGGTTTAGGCAATTTCTCCACAGTACCTGGAGCTGTACTTGGTTAAGGCCTGTCCATGTAAGATACTTCTTTTCCTCCTCCACTATCAGCTCCTAAAAGGCTTTGTGCATATCCTAGAAAAATGAACTGTGGTGCTGGGTATTACAAGAGCAGATGAATATTCCAGTGACCACAAAGAAATGGGATGCTTCTTGCATTACTTATTTTTCTTACAGATAGGAAAGATTATAAAAGACTATTTGAAACTGTAGATAACATGGCAGTGGTTAACAAGAAAACATAACGCGGTGCTGCCGCTCGCCCGACCCCCCTCGGGGGTGCCTCGTTCGGCCGGGCGGACGGAGAAGCGCATCCTTCCCGCTGCCGGTCCGGGCTTGGCTGGCTTGGTACCAGAGCGGGAGGGCTCCCGGAATCGCACCCAGGGTCCAGGCAGCCCTCCGGTGTCACAGGCGCTGGAGAGAAAGGAGAGGCGGAGGGGCCCTTCGAGGGTGAACAGGAGGGGTTTATTTCCCCCGCACGGGAGGGAGGAGCGGAACTAAGAGCCCGGAGCGGGGTGTTACACAGTATCTTATACCAGGGGAGAGGGGAGGGGGATACCTAGGAACACACCAACTGGGGTACAGCACGCAGGCAGACTGACAGCACATAAACCAGTAACAGTAGCAAGGGGAGGAGAGGGGCAACAAGGAGCCAATGAGGAATTCCCGCGGCAGAGAAGGTTCCGGGACACGGTCGTGTGTGGAAAGAGCCAGTGAGGATACAGATAGGTAGGGAAAGGGATTTTGGGACGAACACAGCTTCTCACCCTAAGTGAAAGGAAAGAGAGATGCCTCAGGAACACTGCCTGAACCTGCTGAGGTAACACAAGTGATCTTTGAATCACTGCAACAAAAACAGAACTACAAGAACCTTTAGTAAGAATGTACTTACACATATGAGAATATTTCTCAGCTTCCTTTGTTCCTTAGTTATCTTTGAAGTATCTAATGAGCTCTGGTGAGTTGTTACAGGTACATCTTCATTGTATCCATTGCTAAAGATGACTGCCAGAGTCAACTCAGCACCTGTGGCTGACCAGGTCCTCCTGCAGATGTCTGCAGAGGTCCTTACGCGTTCTCAATTTCAGATTCCCTATACTTATTTTATGTGTTCAGATGATGGGACGATCCCCAGAAATGTGGTTATTACATTCCTTCCACCCCCATCCCCTCCAACCAACATCATGCTGATAATTCCTTCAAACAACTTTTCTGTGGATTTTCTAGACTCTGAGGCACTAACAAAAAACAAAACAAAACAACAAAACAACAACAAACAAAACAAACAAACAAAAACAACAGCAACAACAAGAAACCCAAAAAAACCCAGCTAGAAGACACACAGATATAACTTTATATTGTGAGAAATATTAAATACATACTCCTCTCAATGATGAATCCAGTGCTACTTTTCATGGTGCTGTGTAAGAACTGAAGATGATATAATAGTTGGTGAATTTAAGTACATAGTATTTGAACTATGTTTGCACTTTATGTCTCTGTGCATACACGAGCATTTCAGAAAGAATTGTCTGGGAGATTCGGACACCGTGCTTTTTCCCATATATGTCAAGCAGAAACAACTCCAAGTTAATATTCCTTTAAGGAAGAACAGAATTTGTAAGATTTGTCCTCATTTAAGTACTATTTAAATATAAAGAGCTATATCCTGGCTATGAGATTGTGCCATCTGAGGATTGGGTCCAAAGACTACAGTCATGTAATTAGTAGTACTCGAGGCTACATCTTAATAAGACCATCTGGAAATTGAAGCTGTTTCAGAGTAAGGATATCCACTTTTCAGTGCAGTTTCATGTTAATTGTAATCAATCAGTGTGTGTGCTGCACTAGAAGCTTGTTAGTTTCTAGTTGGAAGTTGTTTTTAACCTATAAAACTCTAGGGCTAAGTTGCCTGCTGCTTGTTAATATTTCTAGAATTAACCTGAGGGTCTCATTCCTAAGAGATTTGGTACTTGGTTACCTCAGAGAGGTGTACAAAGCCTATCTTAATTTTGCCAGCATATGAGAAAGAGGCAGAATGAAAGATTTAGGATGAACAGATGTAATGATCACTTTTATCATGAGGTCAGGTAAATGTCAGGGGGTTTTTATGTGGGTTTTACTTCTGATAGTGTGCTAGGTAATCCTCACAAAGGTACAGGGGAAATAGATGGTCCCTTCACAGAATTTGAGACAAATATGTAAATTATTTCCAAGTAAATATTTTCCCTTGAAAACTAGAAAGACTATAAAAAGCAAAGCAGGTGCAATTTCTAGCTCCTTAACTCTGGTTTCCCGAGTCACCTGATGAAAGCTTTTCAGAGAAAGCTTAATAACTGCATAAAAGTCTCCATTCATTATTTGGGGAAACTGTAAAACTGAACCACTCACTCCATAGATTAACTGGAGGACTAAAAGTAGTTTTTTTATCTAAAGGAATAGAGTAGATCTGATTCTTATATCACTTACATGCAGATAAATAAGGAGTAATTTCTCTGAAGCCAAGGGAGTAGTGCCAGTTTAGAAAACAAAGAATTGTCAGAGTAGTGTCTGCTGTAATGCTGTAAATACTCTGCAGATCTATTTGCATACATAAAGTATTTCTCTGCAGGGTCCAGCACTGACTTTTTTGACCTGCCCTGCATAAACACTTTGTCTATATAAATAAGGGATAAATAGACACACAACTCCATATTTGTCATTGCACTCAGTATAGATGACAAAGGTGACAAAGTAAGTGCATTAGGAAACAATGACTTATGCAAAATTCCATTTTATTTTTATTCATAAGTTGAATCACTGTAATCCTTAAACTTCACAGCCATATTGTCCCTGAGACTTGGGAAATGAGATGGGAAATTAATACTTCATTTTAGATGGCTCAGAGTTTTTCAATGAGGCGTAATATAATAATGAAAAGGAAATGTAGTCGACAGATATATACACTTGTTTGCCCTTCTGAAATACAACTGAAGTGTGCCATACCTGAACAATGTCAGGGCAGTGGAGCTGTTATTAATGGTGGTATGCTTTCTATTTAGAGGCAGTTCAAATTACACTGTGCAGAGCTCCAAAACTGTCCTTGCTGCCCTGATAGTGAATCTACACTCATTGCTTTAAAAGGGTCTAAATTAGGTTGCATTGAAGGCAGGGATTCCAATGCCTGCTCCTCTGCATTGTAGAGAGTTCTGGTGAATATGAAAAGTATGACACTATGGCACATAAAATGATATCAA
The DNA here is from genome assembly GCA_013397845.1 of Melanocharis versteri. Lineage (NCBI taxonomy): Eukaryota > Metazoa > Chordata > Aves > Passeriformes > Melanocharitidae > Melanocharis > Melanocharis versteri. The sequence continues at coordinate 5,115 of VZTG01009605.1, read as the reverse complement.
GGTCCTATTTTCTGTTTTGTTCACTAGCCCTGAGGTAGTGTTTGCATAATAATGACTTGTGACTCTGCATAATAATGGTTTTCCAAGAAGGTTTTGAATTGGGTGCTTATTACAGTAAGGGATCCACTGCATGATGAATGCAATAGAAGCCATTCATGCTGCAGTGGATGATGTTCTGCATCAAACAGCATTTTAGTTTAAGATATGTATATGCACGTTTGTTTAGTAAACCAGGGCTGAATTGAACTCTTCTTTTTAATTTTTTTTTTCTTTTGTTTAGTTTGGTTTGGTTATCTTTGGGGCTTTTTATTTGTTTGTTTGTACAGTGAGTGGAGGAAAAGGTGTGCAAAGCTTTATTTTATGTCCTTAGGATACAATTCACGATATCTAAGCTCAGTAAAGCTCAGCACTACACAAGTGACAAATTTGTATGAAAGTGAGGCTCTGAGGAGATAACATTCTGATCTTTATGTAACAGACTAGACTGCAAGGCCTTTTATAAGACTGCTGCCCCTATCAGGTCAGGCACTTCCAACTCCTTTGTGCTGTGTGTAACGCATGTAATGATTACTGTATTAACATGAATACTGACCTTTTTGATCTGTCTTCTAGATCTATTGCTGAGCATTTGTTACAGGCAACCTTCTGTGATGACCCACTAAGGATGTGAGTTCCTGACTTCAGCTAGAGAGGCTTGGTTATTCATTTTGGTCAGCTTGGACCTTTGGACTGGCTTGTCCCAAGATTAAACTTTTGTGTGATTTCCCAAGAAGGTGTCTATTCAAACAGCTTGCCTGCCTATCTTTCACCTTCTGTTCTTTGTGTTTGAAGACCCCATCTGTTCCATTAAGGCACCGCTCCATTTTTGTTCAGTCTTGTGAATGAAGTAGTGAATGAAGTAGTAAGAGCATCATCTCTGAATTCACCCCGGATTAAACTCCTGAAATAACAGAACACTTTTTTTGTGCGTATGTTTGTATGTGTGTTTGGGTGTGTTTTTGTAGTAGGATTACTCTTGGGGAGAGATGACTCATCTAAGGAAGTCGTCTGCAACTTCCTCAAAGAGTGACAGTGGCTGGAGAGGTATTGATTCCTCTATCTGGTGACCAGTGGTAGGTAGCTCTGCCAGGGGAACCTGTTCAGACTGGATATTAGGAAAAGGTTTCTTACTGAGAGAGTGGTTGGGCACTGGAACAGGCTCCCCACAGCACCAAGCCCATCAGAGTTCAAACAGCATCTGGTCAATGCTTCCGGTCATATTTATGCTTCTAGTTTAGTTTTAGGTAGCTCTGTGAGATGATCATCTGGGAGACGATCTTTACCTGTCTCTTTCAACTTGAGAAATTCCGTGATCATGTGATTCTATGTGGTAAAAAAACCCTCTGAAATGGCATAATAATGCTTTTCCTCTTCACCTTATTTTGACTTCTTTTTAGAGTAAAAGGAATAAAGAGTACAAGAAGACACAATCACCATAGTTGTTATATCTATTCAATTATGGCATAAGTATGTATGTATCTAATGGAATGTGTTTTATAAATACCTAATATCTGACATTTAATGTGTGTTATGTATATTTACAAATTTATGCTAATACACTAATATATCTGTGTCATGGGTTGACCATGAACCAATTGTGAGGGTTGGACACGCATCCAGATCCCATATTAAAAACTGAGAAAGCCGCGAAAAAGTCTCTTTTACTTCCGGCTTTTGAACAGGTAGCTGGGGAGTCCGCGCGGCTCGGCCAGGGTGGCCCAGCCCCGGCCCGGTCAGCCCGCGGTGCGGCTCGGCTGAGATCTTGCCGCCGCCGAGTTACAGCTGCAGCCCGGCCAGCGAGAGCAGCTCGGGCCGGGCGGGCTGTGCCGCAGAGCTGAGCCGGCCCGGGCGGGGCGCGGTGCGGCTGGAATCCTGCCGCTGTGGAGTTCCGCCCGCAGCTGCTGGGCAGGAAAAGGGAAAGCCATCGGCCCGCGGCGTGCCGCCGCTGAGTCTTAACCTGGCTGCTGCGATCCTGGCCGCCTTCTCCAACGCGGCCTGGAGTCCTGCACTTCGATTGTCCCACCGCTGCCCGGCACCGGATCACCTGACCATCCGCAGAGGCCCAGAGAGATAAAACCTACCGATACCAATCCTCCATCAAATGAGAGAGGGGAGAAGGGTGAAGACACTTGAGGAGAACAACATATCAATGTCAGTGAGGAAGGCAGAGTTGAAGCCTAAAAAGAGGAGAATGAAGAGATGTCCCAAAGTCATGGGACTGAAATTCTTTTGTAAGCCATGATGAAAACATGAACAATCAGACTGTTATCCCTGTAACTCATGAAAGACATGGGGGGATGAAGCGTTCAAACTGCAGACACGAGCAAAGGCACCTGTGCTAAAGCCAGGAGATGTTGAAGTGACTGTGATCCAATGAGAAGCTTGAACAGAGAGAGATAAGGTGAAGAAGACCCTTGCCCCAGGGAAGAAGGGGAAGATCTCTATTTTCAGAGATGAAGATGATCTGAGAGATAATGAAGAGAACCTTTGCTTCTGAACAGCTCATCCTTAAATGTGTACCCCATGGGTCAGTGGCCCACAGAGGTAGTTGTGGGAAGACTTCCAAACATGGAAAGGACCTCCACAGTACAAGCAGATTTCCACCCGGGCGCTGCTTTGCTGTGATATTAAATCTACAAGAGAACTGTTTCTTGTGGAGAAGTCTCTATGGCATGGCAAGAGAGACTTTTCTTTCTCTGGGTGAACTAAGAAAGGACTATTTTAGAAGTGATAAACTGACTGAGAAGTCTAAGTTTGGTCTCTTTACACTGTCAGTGGGGAAGGAAGGATGAGAAGTGGGGGGAGGAAAAGTGTTCTAAAGGTTTATTCTGATTCTTATTATTTTCCTTTTAGTTCTGTTAATAAAGTTTTTCTTTATGCTCTTTAAAGTGTTGAGCCTGCTTTGCCTCCTCATCCATATCTCACAGCAAAAATAGATGCCAAACATATCATATCTCACAGCAAGAATAGATTACTTTAGTGGGTGCACTAATGTTCAACTAGTGCTTAAACCCAAGACAATCTGTAATATTTATACTTATGTAATCCAATGATTAATTGTCATCCAAGTTATGGCAGCAGCGAGACAGCAAACAAATTAGGAGTACTGAAAATATACTGCAAAAACTGTGCTTAAAAAGGTTTCATGTAGATTGCAGTTTGTGAAATACTAGATATATGCAAACTCACATTGCTGACCCTTCTGATCACATGGATAAAGATACTGTGGTCCTGTTTTCATCTTTATCACTGCTGTGCAGGAATCTGTATTAAGTGGTTAGCAAAGATTTATTAAAAACTCAGCTCCATTTCTGTGATGACAGGCCAGCTACCTGCTTTTAAGATGCAGAGATAAAAGCTATGGTTTTGTTAGTTCAACTTCATTTTAGCAGTGTGTTGACATCTCAATATGAGCATTTGCTTCCTTTCTTCTAAATGGACCTATTGATGAACTACCTGTGTGTGGTTTCAGTAGAAAATTACTATAACTAAAGCTGTAAATAACTGCTGTAAAATGCAAAAAAGGTAATTTTGCTACTAAAGCCATTTGGGTTATCTCTTAATTCACTCCTACCCCTGTTTCCTGAGGTTGAAAATTCTGCTGTTATTATGATAAATTAATCTTCATTTCAGTGCATTCAAATTCAATGAGCCTAATCAATGTTTTTGTGTGATAAAAGAATTTCAGACATCCTGTCTACACTTTCCTCTTGCCCATTAAGTCTGTATTAATGGAGGAGACTTTTAAAAGTTATTGTCATATAACATCAGAAGAAATGTCAGAATCAGCCAAACTAGACAATAATCAATTTCGAATAACTGATAGTGACTCTCAAAATCACAATGCACAGCAAAAGAGCAATTTTTTAAAATACAAAAAGCAGAGGGAATATGGAGATGATCTGATATTAGCTAAATAGGGAGATTTTAGATTCTAGCTCGATTATGTAACTGCTTGCTTAAGAATGGAGAACTGCAGAGGTAAATGAATGAAATTGCATAGAGCACAAAAGCCTTGTAAACCAGAAGCATCTCTAAGTCATTTTGAAAACTTACTAGGTCTACATTTCCATATGAAAAATGTCCCAATTCCTCAATGACTTTGGCTTAAAATTTCCAATCGGAAACTTTCAGGTATTTCCGAGAACAAATATTTACATGTGCTCAGTTAGATAGTCATAAGAGATATGTGAGCCAATGTTTTAAATACATGTATGCCATGCTAGGACAATATTTCTTCTCGACTTGTTATTGTTTCTTTGCTTATTGTTTGAAAGTAATGCATGGGGGCGTTGGTAATCTTACTATTTATACATGATAACTTCTGAATTTGAACACTACAGAATGCTAATTTATTGTTGCCAGCGCTCTTCATATATTCTTTCCTTCCTTCTTCTCTCCTTCTGACTCCTTCATTTTGAATCTGGACATCAGCATTCCATGACAAAATTATTCTGCTATGAAGACTGCAACTTGGAGCTGATTTCTACCATTTAAAACACATCACTTTCTATGTATAAATAGTATGTATATTTACTTTCACAGATTTCAGTCACCTTAAGTTTCATTGAAAACCACTATTTTCACAAAAGAAAAGAGAAAATTAGGAAGATACTTAGTATACTGGAATGTAAAAGTATGTGGGATATGAAAAATAAAACCAAACTCTTCACTGACCATAAGTAAAAAGAGCATTTTATGCCTAACAGAGAATGATAATGCCTCTTCAAAACAAGGGGTTTATAGCTAAATCAAAAAAAATGAAAGAAAATCCTACTGATTGATGACAGCAAACCTCATGTAAAAAGACATTTTGGTAAGTAATTTTCTCCTTTATTAGTGGAAGAGAATACATAATTATTTTTCTTTTTGTGATATCAGAAAAAGACAGGAAGATAGGGAAGAAAATGAGATGAAAGACTAATAAAAATCAAATCTCATACTTTTAGATATCAATTATGTCATTTATTTAGAGACAGTAACAGTATGTTGGGTTTTGTTTTGTTTTATTTCAATCATATTTGTTTAATGACAGAAAAAATACCAAGGACCAATGTGGCAGTGGTCAACCGTCTG
>VZTG01009604.1:95259-106618 GCA_013397845.1 Melanocharis versteri | reverse complement strand
GAGTAAGTGTCAGAGTCTGAAAGGCAGGACTGCTGGGAATTTGGGTAAGCAAGGCTCAAGTGAAGGACTCTAGACCTGCTGAGTCTTTCAGCAGAAAAAAATATACAGCCAGTCACAAACTGGCAGCAAAAAGATTATGAAGATTATAACCTCAAGCGCCTTGTGCCATTTAGAGTTAATCTTATTGAACAACCTGGTGCCCTTTCAGTTGAACTAGAGCCCTCGCCAAATTTCAAATCTGTGTCCTCCCTTACAGGTATGTTTAAGTCTATAACCAAAGACTAAACCTGTGACTCACCTGGAACTTTTAACAGATCCCACTTTGGCTTTTTTGTGTTAACAGAAGGAGATCCTGGCACTGCACCATGGCTGTGTTCTTTTGTTGACTGAGGGAAGCTCTGTGGAGGTGCTTTGAAAATTTGAGTTCAGTTGGAAAGGCCAGGAATTCTCACTTTTTTCCAAGTTTGGCCAAATTATTTTCCAGGGTAGAGAAAAGAGTATATTTTATTGTAGCAAGGAGTGGTAGTATTCCTTACATTAACACCTTTGCTTCCTGTATGGAGTAAGTGTAGCAGAGCTGCAGTGAAGACTCCTGATGGTCCATACCCAGGAAGGAGCCTCCCTCTAGCTGAGCCTGTGGGAGCTGCACTAGCCTCTTGTCTGCTGAAGGCAGCTATTCGCACATCTGACAAGCCATTAAAATGCCAATGAACACATTTTACAATTTTTTAAATCTTTTTAATGTTCTCATAAGTTCACACAGAATGAATGAACATATTTTTAATTCTGACTGGAGTGGATCTCGTTCAGCTGAAGGAGCACAACCTGCAGCTCTCATTGTTTCCAGCTTTGGAAACTCAGAACAACCGTTTTGCAGTCAAAACCAGAGGATACCTCTTGGAATGATACTTGCTTGGACTGCTGGTTGCACAGTGTCAGCCTGTGTGCTGCTCTTCCACTCCTCCAGGCACCTGCACTCGTGGGATCGCAGTACTGGCACCATGATGCTGCAAACCAGCTGAGGCACCAGCCTGTGCACAGAGGCTTCGCTCCTCTCACTGTAATGCTTTTGTGGGATCCACAGCTGTGGTTAATGGTGAATTACGTGACGAGAGAAGCACAAGTTCAGTCTCCACGGCATGTGCTGGACAGTGCCAGCCCAGATTACGATGTGCAGGAGCTCACGGGTGGCATTCGCTATCTGGTGTCTTGTCAGGGCGCGCGTTTGCAAAATAACAGGGAAATCTCCTGCTCTGGACTCGTGTGCTGAATCAATGGTGGCTATTGAACTTTCACTGAATATTAACTTCTACCGCACTTGGCAAACACACTTAGCAAAAGGTGATCGTGCCAGCCTGAGCTATTGATTGCGATGTAGATGTGCTACAGCTTACCAGCCAGCACTGCCTATAGGCGATGCCAGGTGAATGCCCTGATACGCTTTTCAGTGTCATGGTGACGAGGACTTGTGAACTGTTCTTTGTCTGATGTCAGGTGGTTCCGTTTGCCTTTTGAGATAAAGCCATCTTTTCCTGCTCTGGTGGTAATTGTTAGCAACTTGCTATTGAATCTGGTTTATGTTGTCCTTTTTATTTTTGTTTGAACTATTCTACAATGCCGATTCGATTAAAGGTCAAGTTTAGCAGTCTCTTTCCATAAACTCTAGAGTAAGCCTTTCTGATATCAAAGGGATTGTTTGGATGTAACCAGTGGGAGAATCGGCTCCTGTACTCTTGCTCAAGAGGAGTCAAAAGGTCGAAGTCCACCTAAAGATTCATGTTATCATCAGAAATGCAAACAAAGGAGATGGGAGTCACGAGGCTGGATGAAGGATGATGGGTCAGCATCTTGGGCACTCCCAGATGATGGCATGTAGAAATCCTGAAGGGAATTTTCAGGCATTGGATCTAGGGATATCATAAATTACTTAATTCAGTGGACTCTCTCTGGTGAGTGGGACCACAGAAACATGGAATTTTTGTTGAGATATTTCTTGTCCTCCAGGCTGGAGAAGGCAGGTGAGACATCCTGTGTTTGTACCCAAATTTGCTATGCAAAGCGTGCACTCTTTTCCCATGAAGTAATTCCTTTGAGTGAAGTCCACTAATTTACATTTTAGCATCACTGAGCATCCAATGTCCGACTTCATGGCATTGTTTTGTTGAAGGGTATTAACTCTACAATATCAGAGGTGCAATTAATTAATTAATTAGACTTTACCTACATAATGCAATAATAGTAGGCATCACATATTCCTGATTATTTGTCTTCTGAAAGAAGCTGTGGCTTGAAATGAGTAGATCTGCATTTTATGAAGTTTGCAGAGGTTTATTTTTAAGTGACAGGGCACTTCAGAGTTCTAATTTGCATTACTCTGCTTTCCTGTGATCAGGACTTCGAGGAGCAGCGAAGCAACCTTTGAAAGCTGGTTCACTCGGCCAGCTGGCAATAAAAGGCTGTGTGTCAGTAAGCATTATAGACCTGATAAGAGCCTGTGACTTGCACTATATGCAAAAGTGAAATGAACTCGCGTTCCTACTGATCGTGACGTGCAAGGTCAGTGCAAACTACCAAAATATTGGATTGCAAATACACTCTTGGCAGTAAAAGTCCCAACTCAGTACAGCTTGATCATTATAGGGAAGCATAGAGCTGTGCAATAAAACCAACACTGTGTTTGAAATTAGTTCCTAAGAAACTGTTGTAAAATCTGAAGGAAGTTTAAAAGTGAGCTTTTTCATTAATATTTTTTCTTAGCGTTCTGCAATTCCTGTGCCTTTTTAATTGTGCACTTCACCAGAGCAACAGACACAGCTGAGGAAGGGAGTCCAGCTGAAGCTCAAAAATCAATGAAAGGGAGGGAGAGGCAATTCCCTTTTCTTTTTGTGTGTGTGTGTTGGTGTCTTTTTTCAATACTAGTGATGAATGTGAAATCAATAAAGACTGAGAAGATAAAACGCTGGGATTTGAGAGAAAGAGCTACTTCCCATAAGGACATTAAACCACAAATGTACTGTCAATGAAACTGCTGGAAGCAAAGAATGGAGTAGAAGCAAGTTTAAAAATCTCTCTCTCTCTCTTTTTTGGGGGGGTTTTTTTGGGTTTTGTTGGTTGGTTGGTTGGGTTTTTTTGCTGGTTTTTTGTTTTGTTTTTAATTTTTGGTGAAGCTGCAGGATAATAAAAGCAGGACAGCGGACTTAAAATAGGAAAAAGAAAGTAAAAGCAAGCCAGGGGCTACATCCTGTCCATAAATTTCATGTGTTCTTACAGCCATTTTTAAGTGCTTTTAACTCCAGTAAAACAATGGTCCAAAGGACTGAAGACTTTTCCACATTAGTGGAAACTTCACTGAAGTTAAAAGGGCTTTGGTATGAATTCTTACTGAATGACTCATCATATTTGAACCTTTCATTAGACTCCAAGAGGAAGCAAAAATGGTGAGTCTGTTTGTCCTCTCATCTACAAAAGATGGTGGCCTTATCACGCTTCAGTGGACAACCGAAAACTGATTTATGCTCTCAGTTATCTGAATAAATGGCCTTGCTGCTGTTCCTCTAGCTCCTGGATGCTTGCTGCTTTCCTACTGGCTGCCTGGAATGGAAAACTTGATTAGTAGTGACTGTACAGATGGCTGAAGAAATTGCAGAAAAAAAGAGAGTGACAGGTCTAGCCAGGCTTCAGACACACAGCAGCAGAGCTCCACTGATTTAGGAGGAGAATGGCCCAGGGTGGAATTTGTTCTTTTTTACCGCACAATGTTATGTGTCAAAAGAACATTAAAAAAAGAAAAAAAAGCAGAGGAAAACTAAATAAACTTCATTCCCAACCCTCTTTAGGTACAGTTGCAGTGATCCTTTTGAACTAATGTTAACTGGTTTCCATGTGCCTGCAGGGTATTTACCGCTCCCATTTGCTCTTTAAGAATGAGAATTTGAGTTGACTTTGCAGAGAGATGGACTCCCAGCTCCAGGAAGGAGGCTTGATGTTCTCTCAGCCCAAAGGTTAAGGCTCTAATCCATCCCCTGGAGCTAAAACAAGGTGGTGCTAAACCTTTTGCACTCCTTACAGAACATAATTATTGTCAGGATATTTTGAAATGAATAAAGGTTACGGTTAAAAGCTTCCATTCACACATCTTCCCTATTGGCTTGGTTGCTGCCATTGAGCTGATTTTGAGATCACGAAGATTCTGTGAAATCATCTTATTTGTCATGACTGCTATTAAATTACTGCTATTCACAGCTTGGGGAACAGATGGCCTCCTCCTCCTCCTCCTCCTTTTCCTCCTCTTCCTCCTCCTCCTCCTCCTTGGCATGGTTATAGCAATTACTGGACTTGAACTCCCTGTCAGTCCTTCATCAAGATCCATCCAGGGTGCTAAAAGTGCCTCATCTACCAACAAAGGGCAAACACTGCATGAATATGTGTATACATAAACGTTCCCCTTGGGTTCCCTACGTCTGTTACTGCGACCGAAAACCAGATTTATGAGGTCAATTGAAAGAAATTACAGAAGAAATTGCTTTCTCCTCATGTCATCACGCTGTTTTTCTGAGCACCTCTGGCCCATGCCTTTATGTAGGAGCTTTTCTCTCTTGTTCATCTACTCAGGCTTGCTGTCTGTTATGCCACAGCTTAAAGGTTACCAAGAAAGCTCTTGATTCGCTTAACTGAATCAAAATCAAGTGTGGTTTGGCCACGTTCATTTTAGGTCTCCATTATCATAATGGGCCTGGCCTTTTTACTTAGCTGAATTGCTCTGTGGTTTGAGTGGTGAGGAAAGAGTCCTGATGTGTTTGTACCGTCCAACTTTTCCACACCATCCTGTACAGTTCTCATAAGAGCACACTTGGAAAGAAAAATCCCTCGTTGCCACGTGGATAGATTTTAGGCAAATTTCTCCAAGAGAAGGCGCCTTAACATAGCAGGAGCTGAAGATTTTTGTCTTCTTGAAGAACTGATTGCAGTTTCAAAGTATAATTTTATCGAATATTTAATGTAACCCTATACAGCTGTTAGTTGTTTATACAAGAAGATAGAACTATGTAGTATAAGTCAAAATGTGCAAAGCTGAGCTAAAATATGCCCATAACTTGCAGATCTAAAGCTTCTTGTCTCAAGGCTATCTTCAAGCAAAAGCCATAAAGTTCAAACCTATAATTTTTACTGATTATATAGCTCATGGATTTTCCAGCCTGATAATTACTGAATTCAACGTGCTGACCAAGTTCTTACGGCCTACTTAATCCACAGGTAACATTAGCAGATTTTTAATTAGCTGGACTGAACTTTTAAGGACATTTTCTATCCTGTGGAATAAAACTTGTGAGCTAACCCTGTTAGTCAGACAGCTAAGTCATTGGTGTGGATGGGATTTCAAATCCATCTTTGAGCCCACACCCCTGTGTCTGGGAAGGAAAGTGAAATCCACAGAAATCCACACTCCTTTACGCTGCAAAGGAGTATCAAAGCTCCTGCATCCTCAGGCTTGACCTGCTCATTGAGAAGGCAGTAGTAGGAGACAGTAATCTACCAGGTAATTTAATTAGTAGCTCAGCAGCCCCCAAATTCCACAGCTTTGTGTATCAAACCCAAAATAACAGTTTGGCGAAAGACTTGCTTCTAACAAGCCAAAACTTTTGTTGCACACCTTCCATGCACCCATCCTGCCTCTTGATAGATTTATTAGAAGATGGAGTGTAATGCTAAATAGAAAAAAGAGGGTAAAAGTTTTGGAAAATAGGTTGAGTTCTACTCTGCAGTTCTGACAAAGAAAAATCAGACCTTAGTTTCTCTTGGATTTTAGTGTGGGGCTTTGCTAGCTAGGGAACACACTGACACAGAAACAGCCATGAGTCTCTATAAAATTGCATTTTAGGCATAATTCACAACTGTTTTTTTAAAAGATGTGTTTTAAATACTCTGAGGTTTAGTCAAAATAATGGAACTCTTGAATATATCTATCCTTATTGGTCCAAGAACAAAAAATTTCAATCTAAAGCAGTACAGATAACATGATATCTTTTATTGAAACAAGAATATTAATCTAATCTTTATATAGTAATACATCCAGAAGTGGAACTTCTGGGCCTTCAAGCTTGAACTTTATAAAATATTCTCATTCCAATAAGAAAGATCACATTATCTACCTTGTCTACTTAAATGCATGTTTTAAATGATGGATTAGTGGCTATTTCGGGTGCATTTTTACTGTGTTATTATCTTGAGTCTCACTTAACTTACGCAACTGTTTTCAAAGTTATAAACGTGTACTCTTTATATGCCAAACTCAATCATGATCTCTTTTTTCTCTGTGCTTTAGTCACACTTTCAAAAGAAGTATAGTTTACACAGTCCCAGAGTGTTGTGTTGATGTATTCTTGATTTATTTTTATTACATTTTACTTTATTTTTGTCAGCAAGAGAAAATTCTTTCAAGAAAAGAGGACAGTTTTTAATGAATTTTATGCAGAAATACCAGGTAAAAGTAGCTAAGAGCCTCCATAAAATGATTATTTCTGGAAGTGTGATATCTGTGGAGACACCACAATCGTTTCAGTGTAGAGGAAGGATTGTGTTAATAATCACTGCCACTATCAAACACTGCATGATTGATAGCATTTTTGAATCCCAATCCTTTTATTGCAGTCTTTTGATTGTTTGCATCACTGGTCAGCTGGATCTGTAGAGATATACACCAATAAATCCAGCCCATGTAGCTTACTGTGATTGTACCTGATCTACAGGCCTGGTCCACATCAAATAGCAGCTTAGGGCCTGACAAAAGCAGGGAGGTAGGAGTAAAACAGGAGTAACTGTGGCAGAAAGGAATCCTTGCCCAGTACCCTGATGTTCTTACATGGCAGCATTCCCAGGGATCAGGCCTTGAAGGGCACTTAGATGCTTAAATGCAGTTTCAGACCTTTTATCCCCACTGGCGTAAGAGGATTGCCTACTGCACAGAAATGTACTAAAATTAGCAGTTCTTCTCCCTGAAGACCTATCTGAGAAATGTGTGATGTGCAGATCAACACTTAATTTTGCCATTTGACAGGGGAGTGAAAAGTTAAATAGAGAACTTTTTCACCAGCACCAGGTTGGGTTCAGAGAGAGTTTGAACAGAGGATGCAAACCAGTCCCCATTGCACCAACAAGGAAATCCTAAGCAGAACTACCTTTGTCATTTTTCCCGAGGTTTAACCGGGGGAGTATTTTGGAGCTGCTGCCAGGCCTCCCTGGAAGCACTAAGAGATGGGGGCCGTCCAAGAGATGTGCTGCAGCAGAGCATCTCCCCTGCCAAGCTTGACCACTTTGTGGGCTGTGGCGTCTGGCTCTGGGCCTTCGGGGAAAATGAAGCTTGCAATGAGCTTTCGTCACTTCACGACCACAAAAGACATAACCCTGCTAAGGGAATGACAGAAGGCTGCAAGGTTCACTGGGGCCTTTATAAGGTGCTTTGTTTTTTCATCTGAAGTTTTCAGAGTGCTTCAAAATCTGAAGTCTCCTCTGGAAAATACTGATAGGTTTTAAGAGCTGGTTTCCTGATAAGGAAATAAAAAATTACAAAGTCTGGGTATATACTGCATTGACTAGGCTACTGGTAGGTGGTTAGAGAAAGACAATATGCAGATAGATTTCCTCCCTTTCCCCACTTTTTCCAAAATTTCACTTAAGATAGTAGCCCATTCTCTGGAAGCACCACTATTCCAAGAGCCTTGTATGTCTGGAGAGGTGCACTCCTTTGCTTTTTGATAACGGACTCCTGAAGTGTTTATTTTTAAAAAAAATATTTTAAAAGGTTTAAAAATGCTTGAATAGCAAGAGATGTGTACATCTATAACAGTACATTCTGGTAAACTCTGAAATAGAAATTAGTGTTTGACTCCTTCAGGAGGTGCTTTGACTTTTCAATACATCACAGAGTAAACTCTGTAGATTATCTGCACGTGTCCTGGGCAGGAGCCAGTGCTAGGAAGCAAAGAACAACTGAAACTGTCAGGAGTACGGGAAGCCAGCAGCAAAGATGAAACTACAGGAAAAAATTTAGGAACAATCCTAATGTTGCCATATATGCCATAGATTTGTTAAGGACTGCGTGAGAGCTTGAACTGGAGCTTGGACAAACCCAAAATGAATCAGAGATCAGCTATGGCATAAGTGGGATGTCAGTGATCAGCTACAGCAGTCCTGTTCAGCTGTCAAATGCTCCTGGTGGAGGAGTGGGAGCTTAACAGCTGAGCAGGAAGCCAAGTCTGAGAGGTGTAAGGAGAAACAGCATCTGCCACAGAACTGCTACTTTTGTGGTTTCCATCCATACTGCTCCCTTTTGGGCTTTAGATGAGGAAACTTTTGGGGCACCCCTATATCTGTGGGAAGGGAGCAGACCCTGCAGCTGGACTTCTGTTTGGCAGCCTGAATGTGCACATCTTCTGCGAGACTGGGGAGGGGAGTCTGTACAAGAAGCTTCTTCCACCTACATTTATTCTGGCTCCTTTCAGTTATCCTTTCCTAGATAAATTCTCTCAAACGTCGTGCCAAAACTGCAAGGTGCTGGTCAATTTTTGCAAGGCTGCCTGGATGACTCACCTCATTGCTCAGATTACTGATAAAACAAGGGGAAAATTTAAAAAAAAGTCTAGTGGGATTGAAAGCTCTTGGCAAGCCTGAAGTGTCATTTTGTAGGCACAATTACTTCTGGCTGAGGTGGGTCTATGAAACATGAGGCTGAACTCATGTAGAAGTGTCTTGGATTGAATTAGAGGGTTGCAGGTTGATGAACAAAGTCCTGCCTGTAGACATGAACAAAAAACCTGGCTTCAAGCTCCCCTACTCCTGACTACAGCAGTTCTTTCCTGTGAATGTGTGCAGCGGAGGGCACTAATGTCAGTTTGCTGTAAAGCAAAACAAAGGGCAAAATGCTACTCTATTTTTCCAGTAAGTGTGAAAAATTCAGTAGTTATCAAGGATAAAAAAGTGGAGCTCATTGATCAGAATTTGTAGCTTGTTGATATAATGAATTATCCTAACAGAAGTCCCAAAACAGCAAGCACTTCAGTCACAGTGCTTAGTAATCCTCTCAGAAAGTTGGCTAAGGGAATTGGGAATATGATGCAAAGTAATGAAGAGTGTGGAAGTGGAGGAACCTAGAATTGTTCAAAAAATATGTAGATGTGGCACCTGGGAACAAGGTTTTATGGTGAACTCAATGATCTTGGAGGTCTTTTCCAACCCAAACAATTCTATGATTCTCTGGTTCTATGATACAGATCAATGGTTCACATCTAGCCCAGTTCTTTTGGAGCTGGGCTTTTAATTTTCTTGAGGGCTCTGGATCTTTGTGAAAGAGGTTTGCTAACATTTTGTTGTAAATATGTCCAGGTATCAACAGTTCTGTAATAAGCAGCATTTCCTACAAAGAAGGCAATGAGAAAACAGAGTAATTAAAGTTCTTAATTAAAGCCTCTGCAAGAACAGCATTGAAAAGAATTCAGACATTTATCTCTTAAACAGATCCTTCTTGGCCACAATCGTAATATAGTGCTGATCTAGGATATGAAAACTCTGTCCCTGAGTATTGTTCATTTGTAAGAAATGAACAATAAATGATCTTTAAAAACAACACATATTAAGCTGGCACCTTTCTCAGGCATTGGAATCAACTTAGTAAAGCTGGGGGAAAAATTTAAGGTTGGCACTTGGTAAATTTATATGCAAAGAAATTATAAAGTGGATGTCCTCCCAGCTGGATTTTTCCAAACTCTCATCAGCTTTTGTTGCTTTGTTTACTGAACATTTCAATATCTTCCTTTGTCTTCATAAATCTATTATACGCATTGAAGACAATTATAAGCACGGCGGTGTGGTTTTGGCAAAGGTTAGGTTCAGAACTGGGAAACATTATTCGTTTTGTTTGTCTGCACCATGTTATAATATACCAGAGTACTTTGTTCCCCTTTCGTAGCGACACTTGTCATGTGAAGAGGCACTAGTTTAAATTCTGGGGGGAGAGGTCATTGCTTCAGCAAGGGACGATTACAATCTTAGCCTCAGCACCCACAACTCCACACACAAATGTGTGTCTGCAGAGTTTCCTACATCAGCGTGTGTGTCTTGACAGATATGTTCTCCTTTTCTCCATAACAGTCAGCCAAGAGAACACTCTAATAATTCAGACTGAAAGAGGAATGATGAAAATTGATGGTCCAGATATAGATGAGAAGAGACAGAGAATTTTCTTTTGCACCAAAACCAAGAAAGAGAAGATTGGTTCTTACCTTCATTCAAAACCTTTAAATTCAGCAGGTCACATTTAAAACAATTTCAGAAAAAACACTCACTGGGCAAAAATTTTGTGGTAATTTTGCCACACATTCTATCAGATTCAACACAAAGGCTCTTCTCTGCTCAGAAGGTGTCATTGCAGGCAGTAGCTCAGACATGACCCACAGCTGAACAGCCAAGGGTGGTACCAGAATGTCTCCTGGGCAGGAGTGGAAGAGGAACTTGAGTGAGGACCATGTCTTGGGGTGAGGCAGTGTGAAGGAGGAAAGTTGATCTGTTCAAGTGGAAGGAATGATGAAAGGCCTGTCTTGCCTAGCTAAAGAGTCATTTGGGGGCATTTTTTCTGGGCATTTTGAAAGAAAAGACCATGTTTGAAAGACTTTAAAATCTACTTTGAGTGCGTGTTTAAAAAGAAGGTTCTTTTTGGAACCAAAGCAAAACTTTAGGAATCCAGAATTAATGGAATAGAGCTGGAGTGCAGGGAGAAGTTAGAGAAATGTTCAGCCCTTGTCCTATGGTCAGGCTGACCTTGTCAACACCTTGTTTTCACCATAACTACTACTAATTTGAGTAATTTATACAATTAGTTGTTGATATGTGCATACGTTTGAAGAGAAAAGCATTTCTGGTAGTTCAACTATTTGGTTAACTGCTATTAGCTATTTTTTCCTATGTATGGCCTGGTTCATTTTTTTTTCTGTATTAGTTACAAATCTCCCCTTAAAATTTAAATACAAAACCCCGGTAGAGATCATAATAAGCATTGCACTGTGTCATTAGCTCTTACAGCACCAAAACCCCCAATGAAATAGAGGCAGTAAAGAAAGCAAACAACATAATAATTTTGATCTGTGCTTCTTGTTTCTATGGTTGACCAGCAGGACCACAAGAAAATCCTTTAACCTTTCTTGCTGCAGTAACAAGACAATCTTAATACTTCTACTGAGCTTCATTTGGCTCAATAAATTTCTATAAAGTGCTTCGATCAGTTTATTTAAATACAAGGCATGACTGAAGCAAGGCCTGCTCTTGATGCTGTATTTTCTAATGGTGAGAGGAATGCTGATAGAACAAAAAA
>VZTG01009604.1:66985-95227 GCA_013397845.1 Melanocharis versteri | reverse complement strand
AAAAAAAAAAAAGAGGAATACAGAAGAAAACTGGAAAAATGTTTTCCACATTCCTTGTATGCTTTATCTTCCTTATTTTTCCCCAAGGAAAGAAAAGTAAAGTGTAATGGCAAAAAGTAGGATATTCAGCCAATTTTTTACAGAAGAGAAAAGCAAAATTCCTTACTCAAAAGTAGGACAATTGTACCAAAAGTAGGGCATCTTACTGCACGTTAAGTACCTTTGGATTATGTGCATTGTATCACGCTTACTTTGCACACACAATCAGTTCAAAGAGGAACTCCCCACATGAGTTCACTGAGGAAGATTTATCTCACCAGATAAAGCCACAGCACCACATCAAACGGGGTCAGAACACACCCGTCAAGAAAATAATCTGGAGAACAGCTACAACTGGCTGAGCTCATGTGAAAAATGAAAATGTCACTGGCGCTTAGGCTGGAGATCAAATCAGATGGGAAAAACAGAGATCAGGGATGCTGGAGCAGGTTACAGAGATTAAAATTCTGGACCTGAGCAGCTAAATTTTGTACTTAGAATAACTGCACAACCTGCAAAGATTGTGTGCCTTTAAGGATGAGATCATTCCAATGTTGGAAAAGGGTGCAAAAGACAACACAATGGAGAATTTTTTTAACGGATTTTTTTTTTTCATAAAGGGTTAATGGATAAATGATGTTTTGGGGTTTGGGTGGCACTTTGAGGACAGTACTTCCAGGATCCCTTGTCCAGAAGCAATGGATCTGCAAGTATATCATGTGTGGACTGATTATTTACGTTCCATAAGATAGGGTGTGGCAGTTGTTGGGCTGTGTCCTGGTAAAACATTCCTGGCTAGACCCAGAAAGGAGCTGTGCTCCAGAGGACAACCTAGAGCTTTGAGTTAGGCTGCTTAACCTCTTACACTGCACGTGGAGAGTTAGCAGGACCTCCGGATGCTTGAAGCAGAGATAGAAACCCAGCATGATCTGAAGACTGCTTTTCTGACACAACTTCTCAAACGTTTTATCCCGTTCCATTTGAAAATTTGCTTACACAGACATATCTGTGGGGTTTCTTTTAGGAGCTGTGCTGAAATATGACCTGACAGTGCAAAAGGTATGTGGGAGAGTGAAGGTGGGGGCACATTAGCGTGCAGAAACTTAGTATAACTGCAGTGCACTACTCCTTTCCTTCAATATAAACAGGTGTATTTGCATGCAGGGCCTGCTTGGCCTGTCCGTCTGAACCAGTGACCTTCCAGTTTTGTCTGTGAACAGTCAAAATGATGCTTCTATTGGCAAGAAGGAAGGGCCAGTGCTCCTTTACAAGGTTATCTACAGATATAATTTTAAAGGAGAAATTTCCCCCCGTGTCAGAAACAAATGTCAGCATCCAAGGCACAGAAATTATTTTCTCCCTGGTTTTAAATTTGAAAGGCTTCATAAAATGAGCTAATAAAGGCAGTGGCTGTGAAGAGATGTCTTAGAGCATGGAGGTGGAAGTCAGTAAGATCTGAAACATAATTTACATTTGAGAAGTGTTGCAGCCAGAAATTAGGTTTCCCTTAGAGTTTCTAAGAGATTGAAAAGAAGTGTGGGTGTTCTCTCTCAAATAAATCTGTGTCTGACCCACAAAGTGTCTAGTTGGGATTTAAGTGAAATAGGCAGAGCTTCAAACATCAGAACTCTCATGTTTCTAAGCTATTGAAGGATTTGCTGTGGGGAGTGCCAATGTGCAGCTGAATAACCAAAATTGTAAACTTTAATATCTCTTCAAGGCATGAAGACTGATCCCAGGCTCTCCATTGACAGAGATGCATGAATAAGATGGCTCAAGGACTAAAAATATCCGTCTACAGATATCTCCAGTGACACTGAAATAGGAAATGACACCTCTTGACAATCTCCGGTGCACTGAATGAAAACATTTTTGCCCAAGATATAGGAAAATGAGGAGACCACATAGGAAGTACTGAAACTTCAGAGTGAAGCTAAATCAGATTCAAGATTTTCAAGTTACTGTGTTCAAACTACACCCAACTGCACAAAAAATGAGACAAAAGAGAACTGAAGTTTGCATTAAAGACAACTGATGGGCAAAGTAAATCTAATAGCTCAACTGGAGGGATGCTCAACTGCCCTCAGCAGGACAAAAGAGTGCTGAGGGGATGGATTGATGGCCAAAAGCATTAGCCCAATTAGCTTTATGGGCTGCCCCACTGTCAACAAAGAGCCAGTTGTTGTCTGCTGATTCTCTGCATTGAAAGCAGAAATCCAGGAGAAAAAGCTGGGTGCATTTTGGCAAGAATATGGTAACCTTCATATTCTCCCTTCCATATCAAGAATTACTGAAAGCTGTGAATTTTGACTAGTGTCTCAGGCCAGAGAGACCATACATGTTTGTAGTTCCTAGGGTTTACAGGGGAATCCATGACACCTCTCTACTGGCTCAAATGAAATTGAGGAGCAGCATTATACGTCCTTTATTCTGTTTTCTTTCATTTATGTCCGAGTTCTTCATTTTTCAATCCTTAATATTGCGCTTTGTAACATGGAAGCGAATGGCTCTCTAGAACCTGATGAATAAATCAAAAATTTTACCTTGAGAAAACAACTGAGGAAGATTATGGAAGTGATTTTTCTTGTTGTGTGGTTTTTTTTGTGGTTGTTATTGTGGGTTTTTTGTGGGGGTTTTTTTGGGGTTGTTTTGTTTTTGTTTTTGTTATGTAAATTGTCTTCTAAAAAGGCAAAGTTAGAAATTATCACAGGCTTCAAAGGATACGTGGGAGAATTGGAGTCTCTCCAGGAAAGAGAGAAAGAGGGACATACTTGTCATCTATCAGGACTAATCTTCTTCAAATGTTTGAGAAAACATGATCAAGATTGATTCTTTATTCTTCTTCCTACCAGCCTTGTCTATTTATCTGATGGGAAGGCTTGCAAGGACGTTGTCCCATACAAGGGAGAAGACTTACTGGTCCAAATACTTAAAGTCACAAAAAACCCACAATGTTAGCTTAAATGTAATGCATCTTTCTTCTGGTCCAAATACTGTGACTTCTGAGTTGCTGGAGCAGCTTCAAGAGGATGAGGATTCCAACAACTCCAGGAACATGTTTGTGATCTCCAAAGTGCTGTGATGACACTGAAAATACTTTCCCAGAACTAAGTTACGATAGATAAAATTGCTGGAGTTTCTTATGTAGATGTATTTTTTTATTTACAATTCTTTTTTAAAAAAATTTTGATTTTGTAGCTTCTCATTAGAATATAACTAAAATTGAAAAATGGTCATATTATATAATGCCTATCTGCATCCTTCTGCAAGTGAAAAACTATCACTACACTATTTTGTTTATTTAAGTTAACTTGTTCTAACCCTTATCCAGTTACCTTAAGGTTGATTTCTATTCACAGTACCTCACTTGTGCAAGAAGTAGCTTCCATTTCTTGTGATTTTGCAAACATGAATGCATTCATTATGTCTTGATTAGATACTAGAAGGTCCAGCCACAACTACTTAGTAAGGCAGAATAAACAACTCCATTTCTGTATCTGTGCAACTTCATCAGTGCTAAGTAGTTTCACAAATGCATGGAAATCATCTCTGCTTTGAGTCAAGTTTACATAAATGAAAGCTCATTTAAAAATAAGGAGTGTTCTTTCTTGCCAGCCCAAATCTCCCAGTCCACAATGATATAAACAATCATACATACAATATTTCTTCTGCTGAGCATGATATAAATTATTACCAATCATATTCCCCTCTGAGTGATTCTTGCCTACCTACATTTACTGCAGTGAGCAGAGGTTCAGTTTCAAGGGAAGCTAATGGTGTGAGGAAATTAAAAAGCCATGGACCACAGCTGTGGTGAAGATAATGAGCTCTGGGCTACAGTCATTAAAATATTCAGAGAAGTAGGTAAATTTCTGCAAGCTGAAGTGTCAGGTATGTGTAAATAAATAAATACTTTAGACTAGGACACATCAGACTTCAAATTAAAGAGCATCCCATAATGACTTGGTCTGGTTTGACCTTTGTATGATGAGGATTTTCAGGGCAAAGAAGGTGGTTCATCATGCACTTGCTGAGTAAAGAACTTCCAGCCATCATTTCAGCAATCCCTGTATCTGTTTAGACCCTTTTAATTAGACAGTTAAGCCATGTTTTCACTAATTGTGATGACCCTGACTGGAGCTGTCTCCCCTAACTGAGAAGTTACGGAGGCACTGAATGGCCACAATCATTTCTCTCTTACCTCTGGAAATCTTTGTCTCAGCAAGTGTTCCTCACTCTTTCATGAGTTTCCATTCACCTTGTAGTTCTCTCCTTCCATGTTTTTGGTCTTAAAGGGATTCCTTTTTTCAGTTCATGGGAGAGGTTTGCATATTCCCATTCCTGGCAGTGTCCAAGGCCAGGTTGGATGGGGCTCTGAGCAACCTGGGACAGTGGAAGGTGTCCCTGCCCATGGCACTGGGCTGGAACTGGATGAACCTTAAGGTCCCTTTCAACCCAGACCATTCCATGATTCTATGATATGTCTAAGAATACAAACCACTGCCAAACATGAACATTTCAAACAGGTGCAAGGATGTTTTGCTTTTTCTCAGCATAAGGCAGAGGCTCCTAGTACACTGAGGAAAGCTCATTATACAGAATAAAAGTGGGATCTGTTGACAGGAACTACAGTCTGAGTGCTATCAAACATACCTTTATTCCCTTTTCCTGCCAATCTCTTTGCTTTCACATGACTGCTGTTCAGGATTTCACTTTCAAATAAATATTTGGCACTTGTATCTAAAAAGACAAACAAATACGCAGAGAAAAAATTGCCTGAGTAAGCGAACACTCCTATTCAAAATTCTGTGGCTAGATGAACGGATAAGTGACAACAGTGATGAATAAATAGTGCCTGGGCCTGCCAAAACCCAGCATTAGAAAGCATAAACAAAGCGGTACAGAAAACAGATGGATTCATTTTAAGTTTTTATCCTTTTTCAGTCAAGAGATGCTAATGAGGCGACTTCACTCTGCACCATGACCCTGGCACAGCGTGTGCCAACACCAGCGAGGGGATGGACTGGCGCAGGGTCTGAGTGCCAGCACGCAGCTGCCTTCCCCCAGGGCCAAGTCATTATCACCAAAACTACAAAAAGCCCAGCGTGGATCTTCCTGCTGGATAATGACTGAAGAGAACCGCAAGCGCCATCGCGGCGATGTCACTCCGGTAATTAGGTATTTGTGAGTATTTGCGCTGCATTCATCACAGAAAGCAGAAACGTGGGGATTTGCTTGCTGGGGTTGGAGGTGGGGAGAGGAGGAGGGTTGGAGGTAAACTGAAATCTGGTGAGGTTTTACAGGCATGGGAACTGCTCCATCAAATCAGCCCCGTTGCCTGTTTACTTTGAGGATGGCCAAAGCTCGGTGGGTATCGGAGGCAGGTGCAGTCTGTTCGGCGACTGGCACCAATGCCATATGGCAACTTTTTCCTGAGGAAATCAGCCTTCTATCTGCTCCTCTGTGAACCCAAGGAACAAAGGTTGCTATGAAAAATATAGCCTGTGGGGGTTTCGATTTCAAATTGGTTAAAACAAATTTTAAATGTAATGAAGTTATGCTTGAAATAAAACTCCGAATTTGAAAATTATGTGTATTTGGCAAGCTCTGGTACAAATACCCAAAATATAATATGTCTGGACAAAAAGCCAAAAAAAACCATGTCTTTGTCTGCACATGTGGATTTGGATACTGTTTCTAGAAGGAAATTATAAAAGAAATAACATCTCCCAACGACAATTGCCTATTCTTAAAGTTCTCAGGGGAAATTTCTAGCAGTGGGTCTCAGCTTTCCTGTGGTCTCATCTGCCCCAGAGCCTGCTGCTGCCTGCTGCTCTTCTGCAGACTCTCCTCCCTGTGCTGCACCTCTCTGTCTCTGTCTCCTCCTTCCCCGTGCCTTTGACACTGTTTCCTTTTAGGACAGTTGTTCCCCTGTTTTGCCCCACAGCTTTCTCCTTGCGTCATTGGTGGCTCAAACATACTTATTCCTATTTAAAAAAACCCATGATACAGCAGTGATATATCCAGCCTGTGCTGCTAACAGATGAAATGACTTTTGCTAGAACTATGTAAAGTCACTTTCACACATATTTTCCTTCCAGGCACTGTGAAAACTACTTCTCGTCTTTGATCCTGTTCTGGGAAGCTCACATGTGACCCAGGTATAATTAAGGCCTTCACAGCCAGCATTGGTGGGATCTGTGTTGGGACACCTGTGAGCTGGAATGCGTCTCACCTGCTGGAATAAGTACTTTATAGCTACATGAAAGGTAAGGGAAATTTATAGCTGTAAGATTATTTTAAAGAGACATCAAGAAAAATCAAGGCTGTGACTTCTCTGCAAGCAGGGAATTTAATCCATAAAACGAATGCCTTTGAAAACGAAAACCATTATGCTCCCTGCCTTCTCTTCCATTTTTCATGTCATATAACTCACCTTCAGTACACTCAGTTATCTGACAAGGGTTTTCATAAAGTAAGGCATTCATATGTATACACACACTCATATATATATTTGAGGTATAATTTCCCCACAATAACTTTGTAGTCCTACATGAAGCTAAATGAAGAATTGACCCTAATTCCTTGACTGCACAAGAGCAAGAGGCCTAATGGCTTTTCTGTGCTTAGATATATTTGCTGAAAGGAGTTTAATAACATAATAATGTTGCTGCCTTCCGCCGTCATTTCTTAGGTTATCTGTCATCTGGCTGACTGGAACAAACTCCCAAAAGAGTTCTGGTATTCTAGATCATTTCCTAATCAAATACATTCATTACTTATGTAATTTTCCTTGTCCTGCGGGGGAAGGACGTGTATTATTGTTCATTCTATGCAGATTTTGAAATCAAAACCATATCATGGTCGATTTCCCATCCTCCCCTATCCTTGATCCTCTTTTATCTTGGAGGATGCCATCATGCTTGTACTTTCTTACCGAGGAAGTTGTGTTATCAAATATATATAATTTTTTGACAGACAGTGGGGGCTTTAGGAGATTGCAGAAGAGCCATGTACCATATCCACCACCCCAGCTGCTGAGTTTCCTTGATTGCTGTTATAATTTTGTTGCACTAATCAGCCACAAGACGATAATAGCCATGTAAGGCAAGCAATTACTAGGTTTCCTGGGATAGTCCAACCACAGGGACTACCCCTAATTTAAAGAAGCTATAACTGCCAGTGTGTATGTATGTATTTTTCTTAAACATTTCTAACTATAGTTATCGAGTGAAGTAATAAATTGTATTCCCTCTTGTTCTCGTGCAGGGACTGTGCCTAATCCTGGAATTACTGACATCTGTATATCATTTCGGTGGTAAATTACAGCTGGGACATGCTAACCCCAAAGTGTGAGTAAGAGCTGCTCCTAAATGATTGGAAACTTCTTGGCAATTTATCGTTGAATTACAATAATTAGCTTAGTCTTCATTCTCTTTTGATAGTTGTGTAAAATGTCTGCTATTTTCTTAGCACCAGAGTTGATTGTTTAATCAGTAAGAAGAATGGTCTTTGTGGTGAAGATTAGATTTCAATTAAGCCTCATTTTGTGTTAATTGTCTCATTGACAACTTCCTCTCCTTCTCCCCTTGCCCCATAAGCAGAGGAATGGTGGAAACCTGGAATTAATATTTCCATGGAGATGATGCAATTTCCTGAGTTGCTCCAAAATAATCTGAATTTCAAAACTTTTTTAACTACTAATTTGAGGGAAAGGATCATAAATAATACAAATATATTAGCGGCTAAAGCATATTATCTCATTTTAGATATCTTATGCCCAGTTGTCTAATAATACATTCCGTGCTTGCCTAACAAGAGACTAAGCACAAGAAATACAACAGTGAAACTCCAAATTTCTGCTATTTATCTCTTTTGCCAGTAAATAAGATTTGAGTAACTGTTTATACATCTGTTAAAAGCTACTCTCCTTGAAAACAATAATGAATAACGAGATTTCCGTTTGTGAGAGATGTGGGGAAAATTGTAAGGAGGTTAGAAATTAACTTTATTTCTCAAAATGAATGGGTTCCAGCCCTTGTATCCATGTCATGACTATCCAAGGAAAAGTAAAATTAAAGCTTTTTTAGACCAGGGCTGAAAATTTAAATAACAATCTAAGATTCACATGCAGCGGTGAATTTGGCCTTTGACTGCCACACTTTGTATTGTTCAGCTGGTGTAATAGTAATTATGGAATAGTGTTGTTCACCATGGAAAACACATATTTTAATAATTCTGTGCTGCTTACCAGGAGCAAGATGAAATAAATGGGCCATGGGGCAAATGAATGAGACTTTTACTGGCTTCGTCTAGACTATCTAATGCTTAATTGAGAAACCATAATGAAATTCCGAAAAACTTTTCCAAATCATCCTCCTCCTTGGAGATGCCTGAATTCTGGAAGTTTGGAAAGCTTCTGAAATTTCTCAACAATATATATTTTGTAAGTGTGAACTCGAATTTGAGGTATAACTGTTAGAAGAAATAGAAATGAGAAGCTGTTTTTAGGAGATGATCCTTGTTGTATTTTTAGATATAGAAGATATATAATTCTATACGTGCAAGCATGGTGCTTGGGGACATGGTTTAGTGGTGGACCTGGTGGTTTAAGGTTTATTGTTGGACTTGATGATCTTAAGGGACTTTTCCAATCTAAAAGATTCTGATTCTCTAAAATAAGTCTTGCTGTAATTTGGATATGTTTCCAGAAAGTGCTGGGAGTTTATACAGGCAGTAGCTGGTTCTATCTCCAGTGGTTTAAGATTATATTTATATGCAGGTCAAAAAATTGTTTCTTCTTAGCTGCTTATTCCATTGAGTGTTTATGTTCTACTTTACTCACCTTTAACTGTTTCTAAGTGGTTTTCAATAAGTTACATTGCAAGTGTCAGCTTCAAATAATCTTTGCCTCCTAACTGACAAATCTGTGCCCTTTTTAGAGTATAAGAAATAATGTTCTATAAATGGAAAATGCAGTTATTATTTCACTAACTATGTAAATTTGGTTCATAGTTCCTCTTTCCCTCAATTCAGTTCTTTTGTTGAGGTTTTCTTTTTTCCCTATGCTTCCAAATATTTTTTGTAAGCTTCTAATTATATGTAACACTTCAGCATATGTGTCAGTTTAAGGACACTAATGATGTTGTCTCTGTCCATAAAAATCAACTTTACATGTGCTTAATTCTGATGCTAATTAAGTATTTTCTTGTTCTGTGCATGCCTGTCTAGAAGAGAGAAAATTTAAGTTAATTCAGTAGGTCTGAGAACACTGATGGAGACTTGATTTTAGCATAGATTTCTAGCTACATTATAATTGTAATTGTATAATTGTCGGTATTTTACCTTTCTAAAACACACCAGAAATAACTTTAGTACTTTCGTAGTACTGGTAATTATTCTGTGCTTACTTGCTTTTAATTTCCACATTTGTTCACTCTCTGGGAATAATCACAAACACCAGAATTGTACAAGATTTCTACAATTAAGGGTCCCCTCCCTTCTATATCGTAAGTTTAAATATTGATGGGAAACTGTTTCAAAATCAACTTCTGCTTGTTTGTAGGAAGATCCCCTAGCGACATATGGAGCTGTTATAAATGGTGGGCATAGGGAAAGAGTTTAGCTAATGGTCTTTGAGGACTTTCCAGAAATTAAATTTTCATAGGGAGTATTGAACATGGACTTCCCCTTATAGAAAACATTAAAGGAACTAGGGAACTTAAACTGCATATAAACTGACATGGAGCTTGATAGATTAGCAGGAGAATTCTGTTCTAATTTAGAAGAAAACAACAATCTAACGTCTTTGTCTTCTTGAAGCAGCAATAAAATCCTAAATCTATTAGTATCCTCATATACTCAGAAACTTTCATGAAAGTTACATTAATCATTAAGTCAAATAGCACCCGTTATGAACAGAAGCCTAAATAATGTGAAAGATATGGCATAACCAAACCTGGTCATGAGTCATACAGTTATTAGTCCATTCATCCTAAAAAACCCCTGGGTTTAAAATCAAAAATACGGATGATGCAAACCATCAGCGTGGTTTGTTTTGTTTTGTGGAAGTCTTACACTCCTTGCTGCTCCGTTTCCAATGAGGGAAATGGTTTATTCTTACTGAAATTGTGGCTGGAATGAGTTTCCCTCCATAATCTCTCAAGACAAATATATATACACCCGTTTCTATATGTGTGTGTATATACACACATATCTATCCATCTGTAGGTGTGTAAATATTTTTTTCTTAATCACTCAAGCATGCAGTTCAGTCAGCCTGCCCATGCACTGAAGTGTTGTATTTGCAAGACAGGAAACTAAATGTTGAGAGAATATGTTAAAAATTGAATGGCCTGTATAAGTTTTGTTTTATGCTAGACTGGATCTGAAAAAAATATCTGTTTCATATAAAATATTAAGAGGCAAAATGGCAACAGCGGCCATGTGACTGAATAGCTTGTTTTATTTCAAATACCCAGGAGCAATATCTTTTTCTCCCACTTCTACCCATCCTTTCATTTTCAAAACTGATCCTAAAAATAGGTAGTGTCAGTGTTCAAAGTGTTGTACAGTGAAGATATTTTTATATCACTGTTGTGTGCAAGATCATTTTTATTATTACTTCAACATGAATTTGTATGTGTGTATTTTTAGTCAGTTATCAAAAGTGAAAAAAAAATAATGCTATGATATTCAAGTGGGAATATATTTCAATTGTTCATGATCAGTGAACGATAACAGCTGATATTATAAGTAAGCAAATCATATATGATTTGCTGCTGTGTCAAACATTTTCAGAATCATAAGTCTTATCTTAATTTAAGGGTAAAAAATTAGACACTGGATGAAAATTCCTTCACTTTTATTAATAAGTTAAGATTTATTAATCTGATTAAAAAATCTGTTGGGCATGTATGCTCCAAATATTGTGCTTACAAACCTTTTCTTCATGAAAAGTGCGGGACAAACAGGTGGGTTTGTTCAGCTATAATTATATTAGCTAAAGGTTTGTCTGAAAGAGAGTAATTTATTTCGTGCCTTCGGATGATTTATCTTGACTTAGGATATTCCTTTGCAATCATAGTCCAAGAGCAGGAATGTGTATGCAAGTAGTAACTGTACCTGTGACCACAAATGCAGGATGCAGCAAAATGTCATTTTCCCTTTGTGCTACTGCAGTCTGGCATAATAAGGAAACTCAGAAATATTTCATGATATGCTGTGATGTAAGAACTATTTTTATATCCTGAATGGATTTTAATGGCTCTGAAAGAAAAGTGCTCTTTCTCTATCTCCTGTGTACACAAAAATTCTGAATGTTACCAGACTGACAAGAATCCTTCTGAATATTTAATGAGGATGAGCTACTGACAACTGAAAAAAAAGCAAAAGAGGCTACACAGGACTATTGCACCATCTTTCTCCATCCTGTTCAGTACTTCAACTTACAAGAGAACTTGCTCTCTAAACTTTTTAGATAGCCTTTCTTGTTTTAAAGTGGGCTGAACATGACTTTGGTGATGCTGGCATTAAATGCATAGTTGGGGTTTTCATGGGGGTTTTTTATTATTTTGTTTTTGTTTTGGGGTTTGGTTTTGTTTGGGTTTTTTAAATCTTGAAAGGCAAGTTTCACTCTGACAGTAAATTTCACTCTGGTGGTTAAGTGAGGGTGAGAGTTCTTCCACCATTCAAGAAAGAGTTTGTTGCAGTTTTTTTCGTTTTGGTTGGTGGTTGTTGTTGTTTTGGTTGGTTGGGTTTTGGTTTATTGGGTTTTTTGTTATTGTTGTTTTTGGAGGAAGAGGGGTTTGGTTGTTTGGGCTTTGTTGTTTTTTTATTTTTCTTTGGTAATGATACTTCCATATTTTCTGAAAGTAGCGCTGCTTTGTAGCCTGGATCTCTACCTGTTCATTTTTATTTTCACAGAGTTTCCTTTTTTTCTTTTGCATTTGAAAGAAAATAAAGACCCCAGATACCATCAAAGCTGCTACAGATCTCCAGGAATATCTCTATTTCAGTCTCAGATGTGATGATATCTAAGAAGCACTGGCTGGGAACCTCTGTTCTCATCAGTATATGCCATCAGGTGAATATTATTCTTTTTCTTTTGGGGGAAAGTTGTTTGTTTGTTTTCCCCCCTTTTTTCATTTCCTAGATCTTCAACTAAAGTTGCTGAAGCACTGTAAATCCCACTTTGTGTTTTAAAGCACTAAGCCAGACAAATAACTTTAACAAGATGAACCAAGCCTGTCACAAAGAAATGAAGGAAACAGGAAAAAATAAAAAGACACTTGAGAGGTTTGAGAGGTTTTGCATTTTCTCTCCTGATCCTGACACCAGCAACAGAGGTCCTGTTAGAGCACCATAAAGCATTCTCTAAGCTAGAACTCATTCTCTTTTTTAATTAAAAATCTTTGACCCCATATTTTTCCTAGAACAATAATCTTCTATTCTATTACCTTTATAATTCCAAAGTTTGTGTTCTGAAAAACAGAGTGAAGCATAAATTGTATGCAAACAAAGCAAGCCTGACTGAAAAGCCATCTCTGAAAGTTAATGTTTCTGGATGTTTAAGATGACAAAGAAGTCCTCTCCATAAAGGAAGGCAGCAGTATTTGTCTCATGAAAGGTAATGAGACTTAGATGGTATCCTAGACATTTGTACATCCTCTTGGCTCAATCTCCTTCTAAAAAGTTAAAAGTGACGGGATTGTTCCTGCCCTTAGAGCCCCTCTGGAGACAAGCACAACTCTTAGCCTTGACTTCAGAAACTTCACTGCAAGAGCAGCTTGCCCTAACTCCTGCATGCTCTGCTCCATCACGGTTATACCTGATACCATCTACCAGCTAAAATAACATGGGCCACATCAGCCTCAGGTGGGGAGGGCAGGGAGAGGGGAACAGTGATTTGCCATGCCAACTGCAGCCTAGCTTTTATTAACCAAGCTCAGCACTGCAGGCTTTTAAAGGGCCAGCCAGAGGCAGGTCTGAGCTGGTCACTAAATTGCTGCCCAGAGGAACACTGTCTCCTCTTCCCTAAGCCGGTTGGAGGATTTGCTGGAGATCAATCCCCCAGGATAAAGGTATCCTTGGAGACCATCTCTTGACATGTCACCAGTGAGATGCACCCTGTCCTTCCAAGCCATAGGATGCTTTCGAGCTGCAGGAGGCTCCGTGCACCCCCTGGGTCCCCAACCCACTGTGGGACTGTGTTCGTGTGACAGCAGCCGCGTACTGTAACATGCTGTGTCTGTGTTTGATGAATGTTCCAAATCTGGGTGGAACAATATTTGCTCGGGCACGGAGAAAGTCTGGGAATTTGATCTTGGCATGCGCCCGGAGCCAAAAATATAGAGCAGCAAATGGGCATAGGAAAGACCTGGCTGAAATTCACCCCTGTTATCCCAAATGTCACTCTGAACGTTCTCAGAGACTTTTAGGCTCCCAGTAGACTCAGTTGTGCCAGTGGTATCCGAATGTAATGAGCTGGACCCGCCAGAAGCAAGTCCCAGTCAGCACATTAAATTCACTAGCTTTACAAATGTGATTCTCTCAAAGATCTTTGTAATATAGATTTTTGTGATTTAAACTTTGAATTATCACCTACTGCAGTATCTGTCTCACAGTTTGTGTCCCATTAAACATTCCTGCAAGCATGCTTAGGAATGTAATTAAATTGCTGTTACTGGAGGGATACTTTATTGTCACTCAGGAAAACATATTCACAAGTGGGAAACAGTGTCTGATTTCTCAGTGCTTTAGCAAAGTCCCCTCAGTTGTTCCGTAAGATAATATAGCAAAGATATCCAGAGTATGGGTGTAAACTTACATTTTGTTTGTTGAAGGAACAAATTGCACCTGGGCTCTTCCTCAATCCACAGTTATCTCTTCAAAGTTTTCCTTTGTACATTCCACTCAAAGGAATTGATATATGATAGCAGATGCCAAAATCAGCTTTTTAAGCCATACCTAGAGTAAATAGTTAACAACTTCCTGATCCATCACTGCTCCATGTTTCAAGCTTTGCAGGTAACTTCATTTTTGAGACTGAAATGCCTCTTTTTAATTTTTTTCTTTAAATCAATTTTGTTTAGATCCGTATCTGCTGTCTATGAAACTTGTTTGGATTAAGATTTCATTACAAATTTGGGCCCAGATCCATTTAAGAGGTTGTCTTAAAATATCTCTGATAGACTTGGGCAATTTATGATTACATTTCAGAGCCAGCTGCTGACTACAGAGTGAAATCAAAACCACCTCACAATTCACAGTTTTGTTTGGCTTAATGTTTAAATCCAGTTCACAGAAAGGAAGGGCTGAACTCTCCACCCCAGGATTTGCTCATCTCTGTTGCAGTTGAAGAATACTGGAGTGCAATTATAATTAGCAGTCTTACAGAAAATGTTGCTTTTCTCCAGTACAGGGCCCTGTTTTAACTAATAAGTCCTTCTGTAATTATCATGGTGTGCTGTGTTGCTAAAATACTCTATTCAAATATGAGTGACATTACAAGGAGTTCTCTAGGAGGAATATGGAATCATGCTACAATCACAAAGAGATCGCAGTTTAAAGTAACTAAGCGCAGATACATGGAAAAAAGGGAACAAAAATGCCTGGGATTTGTTTCAGTGTATGCCCAGATACTCTTTATGTCATCAGTGTTTGTGGAGCAACTCCACAGTTTTTCACATTCCCAAAGAGCAACCTAAATTTGGTTCAATGTATACCTGTGTAAAGCAGATTTCCTTTCAAAAAATGTGTCCAATTTATTCTTTGACTCAAACAAAATGCAGCCTGGGGTTTTTTTTGTTGTTTGTTTTTTGTTTGGTTTTGGTTTGGTTTTGGGGGGGGGTGTTTTTTGCTTGGTTTGTTGGGGTTTTTCTTATTACTTAAGAAATAAACCATTATTTTTACATGATGTGTATAATTTTTGCTTTCTAACAAGACACACTGCATGAAAAATTTCACAACCTCTAGTAGCACTGATGTTCTTGTGCCTTGTGCCAGCACAGTCATGTCCAAAAAGTATGAAAGTTTAAGATGTGGGTTTTTTTCCTTCTATAATCTTAGAAGTATTTTTATTTGTTAAATCTGAGAGGCAAAATCAAGGTGTCTTTTAGATTTTTGACGTACAGGTTTTTGGCAAATGTCATCGCTTTATTTTAGTTAATACAAATAATCATGATTATCTAGAGGAAATAAGAAGCAAAAAGGAATTCTTATGCTGTAATTATATTAATAAACACATTATGAGTGAACCCTTGACAGTTTAATTATTTTTTTTTTCTTATTTGCATTGCAGACCTCTGAAATGAATCCATGGCCAGAGCTCAACTTGGGTACTTGCTCTGGATGCTGAAGCTACAGAGGTAAGAAGCTGCCTGAAATGTCTGCAGGTACTTGCATTATGGTTATCATAGAAATTTGTGAAGCAGCAGATTCCCAGCCTTCTGACAGTTGCTGCATTCCCTTTGCGTGGATCTATGCACCTTAGCCCAGTATTGTGTTAAATCTGATTGGCTACAAAATAAAACTCTGGATTTATTTTCTGTTGTAAATGGACTTAAAAATGCACTCAAGTTGTTGAGTAGTCTGCGTTTCATCCAGATTTAACATAAAGTGGCAATCATTAAATGCTGCTGTGAATGAGATTTATACAGCAGTGATAAACTTACAGTCCTCATCAGACTGAAGGTTCTTTACTCAAACTCTAACAGCAGAAAATAGAAATGAAAACATAAGCCAGAAAAAATACTGTGCTGTGTAGTTATCAGTTATTCAGCATTTAACTGCCTTGCAAGAGTTTTGAAATCCAGCAAATGGTCAGACACTGACTATAGTTTTATCAGAAAATGACTTTTCTATCAAAAGATATCTAACATGACAAAGGAAAACTCACCTATTCTCCACGAAAAAGATGAGAATATGAATATTATTTAACAAAAACAGAAATTAACAGGATCATTGGAATACTTCAGAAGAAATTAACCATGCTCCAACCATGTGAAGGCCATCAAACATTGGTGAACATACCAATGTCTCATTTATCGATTCTATTTTGCGCTCTATTTATGAAAGAGGGATTGTTCTTAATTTTAAGCTCCAGTTCTCCTGTCTCAATCTCCTGTAAGCGCACTTTCCCTCTGAGAAAACCCCTCATTCTAAACTGATCCCTCTTGTCTCTCTGCTGCTAGAACTGCCCAGCGTGATGATGGATTTCTTCCTCCTCTGGTTCACCTCTGCACATTCAGTACTCCAAAAGCTATTCAAGTTCCTCCCTTCTACATTAGCAAGATGAGCAGGGTTTTCCTGAAGTTCTGGGGTGAGTCAGGAGGGTTTGACTCAAACACTCAATTGAGCATGAAGCCAGCAGTGAACCGAAACGTGGCTGGAGCCCCTGCTCATGTTCTAAAACTGAGAAAAACTGACACAGAATTCGAAAATAATTATTAAGAGGAAAAAAAAAACCAACCCCCAAGCAATACTCTCTTAGAATGAGATATTGCTAAGTAGAAGAGGTGCAAGTAAATTTTTAAAAATATTGTGAAAGAGTCAAAGAAAGTCAAACATTTTTTGAAACTCGGCAAGTCTAGCTCAGGTTTGTTTGATTCTGGGTTCTTTCCACGCAGCACTGAGTACATTTAGAAGACTCCAAAATTAATAGGGATTTTTAAATAATGCAACAGACTAAATCCTAAATTGGGGCCTGTCGTTTCACATTTGTTTTAGTTACACAATGAAACCTGTGGGCTGCAAAAGAAGATCATGCAGTGCCTGGGATGTCAGCATCTCTCCTGCTGGCTGGGTAAGCATGGCATAAACATGGCATTGCTGCTGCCTGCCTGCCTCCTGTGGCTGTCACTTCTGCCCCTCCAGAAAGACTGGGTGTCACTTCTGCCCCTCTGAGATGCTGCAGAGCCACAGGAGTCACAGGTACATCCCAACTCCCACATTCAGTCACCACGTGAGAACAACTAATCTGCAGCACAGAGGCACCAGGGAGGAGATAAAACATATTACATCTTCTAATTCGCATGTTTGTTCAGAAATGGAGAATCACCCAAATCCTGAGCTCTTAAGAACCAGCTACCAGTGAGGTAAAACTGCCTGCCTGCAAGGCTCTGGTGTGTGCAACTGAAAAAAAGGGCAAACCAAGCAGTGTCACTTATCTGTGTCTTATCAAAGAACTTCCATAGAGGTGATGAACTTAAAATAAGGAAAGATACCTAAGTAATTTTCAGATTTTTAAGTAAAGCTAGACTCTCCCCTAAATTTATTTCAAAAATGATTGTTCAAGCAGTGCCAGTTAATGGAACCTGATCCTGAGGGAAAGGACTTCAATCCATGGTGGTTATTTGTTGTTCCCCTATTTCACACAAGCTTTCTCTTAATCAATCTTTCAGGCTTCTTTTGGTCCTTAATCCTGAAGCCATGAAATGGTCTTCACTGGTCTTTGCCAACTTCTTGAAATCGGCTCTTTTTTTAATTGAAGAAAACAACAACAAAGACCTCTCAAAAAAACCTTAGCCCACCATAGTTACCAACAACAATGGTAGATACCCCTCTATTAATTTGGCTGAAATAAGTTTATAAACAATGCAAATGAGGCATTTAGGGGATTGTCTCTCTCTGTGAGCTTTCATCTGCCCTTCTGGGCATGGCAGCCTTGCTGAAGGATCTGCAATTCAGCTGTCGAGGAGAGCAGCTGCCCTCAGTAAATGGTTCAAGTTCTGCCAAGGGGGTGAACCGCCTCCTCCTCGAGGAGTGGAAGGATCTGGGTAAAGGCACAAGAGACATCAGCTTGTAAGGCCATCCACGAAACCTTCCTTCAGATGTCTGAGTGGGGCAAGTGTCTGAGAAGTGAAGGGATACATGGACAGGGATGTGGTGTTGTCGAGAGCCCAGACACAGCCTCAGCATCGAGTATCCTACAGTCCAAATTCAAGAGGTTGCCCCAACGGGATAGAAGGGCCTCTCTCCACCCAGAGGCTGGATGGTTCCATGTCACAGGACTTCCACTGGGATTGCTTGGTGATCAGGAGAAAACAGAGAAGCCCTCGTTTTCCACACTAGAGTGAAAAGGAGTGAGCTCTGACAGAACACATGCCCACCAGACATGGACAGTCTCTGTGCCTGTCACTGCTGCGTCACCCAGGCACTTCATTCCATTCTGAGGATTCATTATTTAAATCTTAAAATGCCTCTCTGAAATTCAGTAGAGATATTCCTGCTTTCAATAATACATTTGCAATAATGCTTTCCTCCCTCCTTCAGACCTCTTTGAAATCAAGCATTGCAGTCCACTGACATGTTGACAATTTTGCATGAATTAATGAAAAAGAAGTTGGAAGTGGCTGACCAAGATTTATCTATTATTATTGAACTGACCGTGTATCCATGTTGTTCTTCTGAAAAGAAAATTGAGAAGGAACTGAAAAAAAAAAGCATTTGAAATGTATGGTTTAGAATTTATTCTGTACCTCAATCTACAGTATATAATTTTAAGAATCAAGGCTTCTGGTTTGAGGTGAAAATTCTTGCTCTAAATTGGAAGCAAGATTGCTTTCCTGGTATTGCTTAACATGTTGAGAGGAAGTGAAAATGGCTGTTTCCAATACTGGGAAAAACATAAGTCCAAAGTAGGTCACTTAATAGATAAGGGCTAACTATTACTTAGTCTCTTTTGTTTAAAAAGAAAAATATCAATCACCTTGGCATCAAAACACAAAGACATAAAACATCAACATTCCTGCTGAATATTTTATTATATACTCTTTCTGATAAAAATCTAAAATGCAAAATCTATGTGATCTAAGCACAGAAGTGACACCTAATCTTTCTGAAGCAATGCCCTGCACTCTGGAATGTGCTGAGTTGGAAATACAAGTCCTATGAGCCTTGCACTCCCTTCATTTGCATGCACTCCTATTTCACAGCAGTATTTCCTCTAACACCTCAGCCTTCCCCGCACATTCCGTGTGTGGCTCTGCCCGGTCTGTGGCAATAACCCCAGGCAAAGAGCACAGCAAGAAGGCTGCCAGCAGCAGAGGGCTGGCACTGACTGGCCAAGGGCTCGCATGGCACATGCCAGCTCAAACACAGGCACTTCCTCTTGCTGTTTTCCTGCCTCCTGAGGCCAGCCAGCCAAAGATGGAATTTCTCCATTCCTGGAACATCTGGTGAAGGCTCTCAATGCTCATAATTATCCTCCCAGTCCCAGCCCTCTGCAGGTGCAGGGAAGTGCAGGGCAGGTCTCTGAGAACACAGCTTTACAGTGGATAAATTCATCTATAAATCTTAGAGAAACACATGCCATAGGATTTAACATGCATTTATATTTTTATAATTTTTGTTGAGAAAGCAATACCAGTTGGAATAATGTTACATTATAAGGTTATGAAGCCTCGGACGAAATCTCCAGCTCTTAGTAAATGTAGGGCTTTCTATTGCAATGAAAATCTTCATGTCAGCATCTTAAGCTGCTGTATCGCTTACGCCTTTACAATCTACTCCTGCACCACTCAGTCAATTGTTACCCCTTCTCTCAACACGTGCTTTCTCTTCTCAGGCATTTGTCTTCACTCGTTACTCCTCCTTCACCAGCTGACCCCTCGCTGTCCTCATCTCTCATGGCAGCTCCAGGAAAACCTTCCCGTGTGTGCCCTGGCAGTCGCTGCTGTAGAGCACGCTGGCTCTTGGACAGGCTCTGCCCTGTGAGTGTCGTGTGAGCCATGACCTGTTCCTCGCTTGGCTCAGCACGGCTTGCCTGGACAGATGGTGAGTAATGGCACGCACCGCCTACTTGTCTTTCTGTGCCTTTCTCCATATGGTTCTTGTATTAGACCTGGAAACAAATTGGAGGAGTTGGTGTGACTAGGAAATTAATTTCATTAAGCTCAACAAAGCTGCTGTTAAAAATTCTTGTGCTCTCGTACTGGTGTGAATGGCTGTGTGACTCAAGTCAGACTGAGATGGGGATGTGCAGTTCCCTTGATTTTATTGGGGTCAAACCCACCTGTACTGTGCCTAAAGCTTACTCTGTGGTGTGTGTCTGTAAGCTACTTTAGCATATGCGTGAATTCCTCATTTTCCCAAGAAAATCATCTCATGACAGGTGTGAGATCGTGCAGCGTTAATATCTGTACATGTACACTGCATAATATCTGAAAATGTTCTGATGCTGCACAGGATTGCACAGGATTACACAGTCTTGGAAATGGATAATGTCACTTGCTCATTTTGGGGGTGGTAGGGCAGATAGTATTAAAGCAACTTGATATTAAAATGGATGGTTTTCGATGATAGATTAAGTTACATCTTCTTTGTGCTTAAAAGGAACTGATTAAATATGTCAAGATTTCAGGATCTAAGATAATGTCTCAAAAGGAGCCTGTAAAGGTTCACAACTCTAACTGTCATTGTAAGATTTAGCTTCCAATGAGTCTCAATGTCAAAGGCCAGAATTGTTTCCCAGGTATTTTTGATACATTTGTTTCTCAGTTAGTCACTTGGGACCACATCCCCAAGCGGGAGCTACAACATGAGGGAATTTCTGTTTTGTGGGGTGGAGCACGGCGGTCCAGGCTGTTGAAGGTGATACAACATTGATTTAGGACTCAACTGCATGTCTAATGCAGTCCAATATGGAAATGGACTGGTGGAATTCCTGAAGAGCCACAACCACTTCCTGCTGAGAGCTTCTGCTTCCCAGCACACGGGGCAAGAATGTATATTGTGGCTTCTAGCCATGTGAAGGTTTGGGTGTACAGCTCATCGAGCTATGGAATCTGGCAACCATGAAAAGTAGGGATATTCATGACGGAGACACCTGTCCCTGCTCCAGTGGTTACTTTATGTATTTCAAATATTTTTTTTAATCCTATTTTCAACATTTACATTATAAATCTTATATAACCACCCTCTGGAACAGGGGCTGCGATCCAGGTGTCCCTGCCCCTCAGTGAATGTTCCTACCACAAGGCTGTGGCATGATACTCATTGCTTTTCCCTTTTTACCACAGATATTTTTTATTTATTTATACAAAATGAAACAGATTCATCATCAAGGTTTGCAAGATTAACAAAATATTCCACGGACAGGAATTTAAAGCCCTGTTGAAGAATGAGAGGAATTTGCTACCCAGCGCTCCATACTTTGTGACTGGTGATTTTGGGGAGCTACTCCATGTGCTCACCACATGCCTCTGGGATAGAGTTTCTCAGGCGATACAGGTGGAGGAGCTGTGCTTGACAATCCTGCCAGGCATGAATTAAACACGGAGAATTCAGCTCTGCTGACACTGCAAGACTCCTGGACAAGCCCAGCAGCGAAACCTTAGCACCTGGTTTAGCACTGGAAGCAGAGGACTGTAGAGATAGCTGAAGAATTTTTGGATGCAGGTATGCTAAGGAAAACAATCTCTGAAAATCCCACTAAGTACTTATTTGCATCTTTAGATACTTACCTAACTACAATAATGTGATTCCCAATCAATTTAAGAACTTGTGTTTCTTGAATATTAAGACTTTGCATTACATTTTTTTTCACTCTAAAAGAAACTTCCTAACATGGCTCAGAGGGAGACTGTCATTAATAAGTTATCAATGAGCCTGTACCTTTGATTGTCTGAATTACATGTCAAGTGAGAATTGTTTCAATGAAATTAATTTTTTTTTTTGGCTAATCAGTAGAACAAGTATTCATTTTTAGCTTCCATTTATTCTGAGAGATTTGGTCATTTTCCTTGGGATACACTAGTTAAAACTTAATTTCAGCCAACATTTTTGTTTCTCAGCTATTTAAGCAGAAACTCATTCTTTTAGTCTTACTAAGAAAAGATGCTTTGAAAATACCTGTCCCATTTCCTAGGGAAAGAAGTTGCACACTTACATCCATGCTTATAAATCACAAAACCGGGA
This sequence comes from Melanocharis versteri, assembly GCA_013397845.1. Lineage (NCBI taxonomy): Eukaryota > Metazoa > Chordata > Aves > Passeriformes > Melanocharitidae > Melanocharis > Melanocharis versteri. The sequence continues at coordinate 73,270 of VZTG01009604.1, read as the reverse complement.
AGCATAAAACTTAGAGTACTCACAGAACTACTTAAAAATAAGAGTCGTTTGCTGACATTTTTTGGTACTGTGAGCTCTGGAACACAAGACAAAATGGAACTGACACCTAAGATAGTATTCAGGTAAGTAAATATCTTGATTTTTCAGTGTTGTCTCCCAGAACTGTAACAAAACAAGTTATACTAAAGAGCATTGAAATTCCTGTTAGAAGAACTTGTGATTTCTTTGTACCTTACGCAGAATATTTCTAAGAATAAAAAAACAAAAACAAAAAAACAACAACCACATGAAAAAAAAACCACCAAGAGAATATTTGGTGTTTAGAGACCAAGGAGCTGGACAGTCCACTCAAATGAAAGCTTATGAGAAATAGGGCCCCATCCTACAAGCACTTCTGTATCCACTCAAATTTGTTGAGTGAGCAGTTTGTTAAGTGCATATTTAAAAAAAAAAAGAAAAAAAAAAAGGAAGAGTAGAAGAGTTAAACTTAACTCAGTGATCAGAAAACTAAACAGCATTTGAAGCACAAAATAAACAGAGGATCCTGTCCAGAATTGAACCAGCCAGTGTACTTGTAATTATTACTTTTAAAAGAAGTTGAATATTTGCTTTCATAACCAGTACTTCAGGTGGCTTCAAAATTATAACACACAGAATTTTTAAAAGTTATTTTTTCCTGGACCTAAATTTATGAGAGAGAGAAATTTACGCCATAATTATCTAATGTTAGCAAAAACTAGCAAACCGAATTTCTGGGACAGTCATTGAAGTATTATGAGTTCTGGTTGGCATCTTTAAAAAAAAACCAAAACAAAACAGAGTGCTTGTGATCACATTGCTGTATGAAATTTCTTTCAAAAATAACAGGACATTGCTAAAAGTATTTGTGTTCGACACCCCAAAGCAGGCAGCACTCTTAGACGTGGCTTGGAGAGCCAGCCCACGCGGATGAGGGTCAGGGTGTGTCAGTGGGAACGGACCACTTCCTGCAGATCCAGAGGGCCCTCACAAGGAAGATGAGATTTTTGAAGGAATTTCGCCTGCCTTGGTATTACACCTTTTCATTTCCTTACAGCTCTACTTGCCCCGTGTCTTTCTCAGCTATGAAAGGTAAGCATGCCTTGCTCCAGGAGAGTGTTTAAGGTACTCTTTATACACACAGGCATCAGCACAGGGGACCAGTTTTCCTCAGACCAGGATCACGTGCACTACACTGCAGTAAAAACCTCTGCACAATGTGAGCTCTCAGTTGTGACAAAATGGAATCACTCTTTGAAAACGAGATTCCCTCCATGGGCATCATCAAAAAATGTTCCATACGTGTGTATTTTACAAGAGCCTGGAGCTCAGAACAGAACAGACAGAACAAGGAGGAATGGCTTCAAATTGACAGAGTAGGTTTACATTGGATATCAGGAAAAAATTCTTTACTATGAGGGTGGTAAGGCCCATGGCAGGGGGTTGGAACCAGATGATCCTTAGGATCCCTTTCAACCCAGAACATTCCACGATTCCATGATTCTACTGACAAAAACTACATAGACAAAAAATAATATACAAAAGTTACAGAAGATCACCTATAAAAAGCTAGAGTCACACTCTTTCCTCTCCAGAATCAGAATTTTACTCTTTTGTTATAGCATGATCATTCATGTAAGCTAAAAGTAATCCGTTCAGTTCTGAATAATTCTTGTTTTGAAATATAAAGTTTGTGCTTTCTTAAATGCCTCTAGTGGAAGTATAACAGTCTTACAGAGTCTGAAAAGCTCACTTCTGTTCTTGGAAAAAATCTGAATCAGCCTATTCTTTATAGTGCATGAGGATTCTAATTGTTTTCCTAATACAGTAATTGTAATTCTTTCATTGCACACCACAATGGAAGGCAATGGAAATTTTCATAAATAAATTTGATACGTCATCAAGTGGATGCTCTTCACAATATAGGACTTAATTTTTGTTGATTACATACCTTAGTCATCCCCTTATGAAGAAAACCTTGAAAATGTGAATTAAATGAAACAGATGCAGAGTGGGTGTTGGGAATATGCTTGCACTCAAACTCAAAATAACATTATTTACTACTTCTTTGCTGAAAATGGTATAAAAAATAATCTAAATATGGTAAATATGTTTCGATGCCGCATTCGCTATTAAAATCATTGAATCAGCAAGATAACTCATGCATTAAAATTATTTTACTACATACTACTCTGGATGCTTACTGAGTTACATGAAAAATTTGTAATTTTCAAAACTTTCAATTGAATCTTATGTTATAGTCTTTGTAAAATGCCACTGAAGTCAGAAAAATGCTCATATTTGTAAGTAAGCATATTTTTAAGTGCTCCAGTAAACAGACATGTTTATGCAACGTACTGGTCATTACCTGAACTTCTGAGGATTTTAATGACTTTAAAAGTTTGTAAAATAATTTGAGGTCCTAACACAGAAAACTATCATTAAAGTCCAGAACATTACCACCATGTGTAGGTTTTAATCACAGTACATTTCACAAATTAGGCAAATTTAACTTTACTCAGTCAATTAATATTCAGTAGCATTATAAAAATTTATATAGAATTATCCATATGCAAAGCCATAAGAAGTTGAGGAAAGTTTAATGACAAGGAATAAGAGACAAAAATTAGCAAAAAATGTAAGAATAATCACCATAAGTATAGACCAAGAGTGGTAAAGTTGAAACTGTATGAACAGGACTGTCTCTATTTCTCCTTCCCCCACCATGGCACTCTTCAGTAGGACATGGTGCAGAATTCACATCGTTTTCACTATTGCTTTTCTATAAGAGCATCTCGCTTCAGCTCGATCACAGCATTTCTGCAGGGTTTGGGACTTTTGTTTTGTTGTACTACTATTTTTGGGGGGCACAGACCACGTAACCTGTCATGGGATGTGGCCCTGGACATGTTTCTGGTGGTTTCCCAGAGCAGCTGTGGCCCAGACCCTGTGGCCACAAACCAGCAGCGGCATGAGAAAAGACTGCAGGGAAGTGTGGACAAACCAAACAAATGCTGGTTGTCTGATGTGGATAGCTGGGCTTAACAGTTCCATTGTGAAATCCTTCCTCCTCTCCTTAGTGGTCAGGGAAAACATTGTTTCTCCCTTTAGATGGAGAATCATGTGTTTTGTGGGGACGCTTGGTGTAAAGTCCCCTGAGGGGATTAGGTAAAAGTACTATTACTCATGACATGTAAAATTCACTTCATCTTCTTCACCAATGACTAAGGATGAAGTGATTCTGAGACAGGTGATTATGTCTTGGGGAACAGTCAGCTGTCCAAAAATTCTTTACATCTCCTTTATTCGTTGTCCATCTCCCGTTCTTTATTGTCCAGAGAAAACTGCTTTTTCTTCAGTTAAAGCCAGTTTAGCTCTTTTATCTAACTGGATGTTCACCTTTATTTTCTTACAGACCTTTCTGTGACAGTAACCCAGGAAATATCCTTGGTTTCTCTCCTTCGAAGTCTCCAAGAAGATGGAAGATTGCACTCCACATGGAAAATAGAAGGCTATTTCTAGGTTTTCACTGCAATGTGAACTGCTGCAGTTTCTTTGGTGAATGACTGATACTGCTCAGGCAAATTTACACAATGACCTCATCATATGTAATGGTTCCTATTTTCTTTGGGTTATTACAGACATCTATTCATCAAAAGGAGGCTGATTCTGCAAAAGCCAAAAAGAAGCAGAACCTCAGTCTTGAGCTGTTGACTATTTGCAAGGGTAGAGTTCTGCCTTTCCAGAATCTCTCTTCTCTAGAGAAGGAAGACAGAATTTTTAGGTGACTATAACTATATGCTCAACGTACTGTTGAAGAGGTACCTATCAGCTGTAGACAGCCTAATCCAGTGGAATCACATCCTGAAGAATGAAATAACACCAATACCCTCCTGCCCTTCCCCTTCTTTTTATGTGTCCCTGCACAGGAAATCTCCTAGATGGTCATTATTTCTCATCTTCTGTGAAACTCATATTCTGTTCATCTCATCACCTACCAAGTTTTCCCACCTAGTATTGGTTTTGATGGAGATGCTAAATTTAAATTACTGCTGCCTTTTTGAGACAGGTCTTCACAACTTAAGTGCCTTAAACACCCTTGGATAATCAGCAGATGAATAAGAGACAATTACATTGTTTCATTCAGAAACATGCAGAAGTACTTTTATCAAATCCCACCTGGTAGAGAGCACAACAAAGTTCATCTTCCCATGTACTGATCAATACATAAGAATTTGCACCTTGACTTTGTGGGCCTCGACTTTCATCATGCTACCTAATGAATCAATATACCAGGAAAAAGGACTCTTAATTCGACTTTCTTGCGTCAGCTTCAGGGCAGAAAGTGGCAGATGCCTTGGGGAGGTCTGGTCCGTTTCATGTGCGACTGGAAAGAACCTAGAATGTGTCCAGCCAAGAAAAAATGCTTCTGCTTTTAATCTAAACAGGATAATTAATGTTTTATCTTAAGAAATGAAAAGAATATAGTGAATTATCTGCCTTGATCTATGTATTATAAATCTAAAGGGGGTTGCAGCAAAAAAAAAAAAAGTAGGGAGTGTTTATTCCTCTAGTTCTACTTTTTTGTTTTCATTATTTTATTTAAAGTGTCAACATTTCTGGTATCAGGAGGTGTAAGCGTAAAGTAACAAAGTGATAAATTAAGATAAATTAAGATGTAAGCAAATGCTGCTTGGTAGGGAGTAGGTCAAAGGTCTGATCTATCTGATTTGCAACTGCTGCATGTGTGGTATTCAGTATTACAATATTTATTTTCATTCTGTTTTGATGCATTTAGACTTAGAAATACCTGAAAGATGCGTATTTTTATTAAAAAAAACTGAAAAATAGTCATGCAATTATTATTATCTGGGCACTGGCTCTGTCTCTGGGAGGTTGATGTTTAGAGTAGATGGAACCCAGCTATGTTTTTTAGGTGTGTATGGCAACCTGCTGATTGCTGTCTCACCAGAATAAACTCTTAAGCCTTTCCAGCTGTTCTTAATCTGGCCCCTTAACCTTTAAAAAAACCAGAGGCTTTCCATTCCTCAGAGCCAAACTTTGCTAACAATATCTAGGTTGTTTTCAAACCAAGCTTCAAACATAAAAATGACTAATAAATCCATATTCCATAATAGTTAGGCTGGAAAACTATTATTTTAAAATAGACTCAGTTTTTATGACCCATTTCTAATAAAAATCCCAAGTATGTTTCACTAATGCTACCATTTCAGATACTCAGAGCCCGGATGACAGGCATGATATCCAGATAGATACACCAATAAATATCTAAAGGCTATAAATCTGTCTCAAATTAGTGATTTGTAGATGTGCAAGGGGGAAGAGAGCTGGGAAATTCTGTTTTCCAATCTGTTCGTTTCCTGACTCTTAATGCTCTGCCACTTCACAGCTGGCGATTGTATTTTTCTGTGGTTTGTATATAAGTGCTAAATACATTACTCCACGCTCTTCGGGGGACCCGGGGTTTTGCACAGACTTTTAGTCCGCACCTGATGCCGCTCGTGTGAAGACCAATTTTGGGCAGCCCAGGGTCAGGGCTCGAGTCTGCCCCTACCACGCTGTGGGGCCCTCCGGCGTGAGAGCGCGGCAGGTTTTGAGGAAGGAAACAGCGGCTTTTGGATGGAGCCACAGCCTAGAAATCCGGAACGCTTCGGAGGCCCGTAGCCCGCTGGCTTCGGGATTCCAGTTCGGGCTTCCTGTTAAAACAACAACACAAGCCGCAATAATCACTCATAAACATCCATCTTCCTGACTCTTTTACGGCCTCGTAATTGCCCCCACCCTGACAGGCGGATTTATGCCCCGGCTGCCAGCGCCCGGTGCCAGGGAGCTCCTCCGGGGGAGCGCGGGGCAGGGCAGGGCTGCCCTTCCCCGGGAGTCGCTCCGGCCGCTCCCGAAGCGGCAAAGCCCCCGGTTCCCCGCAGCCTCCGGCTTCGCTATCGCCTCCAACACCCCGCTCCGCTGCTCGCGTCTGGCCGCTTGCTCGGTGCAGGTTCGCTTCTGGGCTCCGGGCAGCCTCGTCTCCCGGCCGGGGGGAGCGCTTTTCCCGTGTAAAACTCAAGGACTATCCCCGCAGCGTTCAGGAGGGAAATCCTCTCCTTTTCGGTAGTCCTCTTTTTCTCTTCCCAAGCAGACTTACGTTCACGTCTCTCCCGCAGGTCTCTCTCTCGCCCTCTCGGCAGGACTTCGCAACTTCTGCCGCGGTTCCGCTGGCCTTTTATTTGCCTTTTTTTTAGCCCTGGGCTT
>VZTG01009604.1:33865-58699 GCA_013397845.1 Melanocharis versteri | reverse complement strand
GGTGCCGGCCGCTCGCTCCCCGGTCCGTCGCTCGCTCCCGCGGCGGGGCCGGCGCTGCCGGGCGCGGCCCCCTAGAGGGCACGAGAGCCCCTGCGCCGCTCGGCGCGGCCGAGCCGGGCACGGACATCGTCCGCAAAATCTGTCCGTGGTCCTTAACTCGGCCCGTGCCGGGCTGTGTTCCGGAGCCGCTGCTCCAGCCGCGCCCCTCGCTTCCCGCACCCCGCGGCTCCGCGCTGCCGGAGCCGGGAGCTGCGCTTTGATGATGCCGGGGGCTCCTTCCCGACGCGGGATGTTCTGTGCGCCTCAGGACTCTGCGGAGCCCTTGATGAATAAAACGGGAAATGCCACGTGAAAAGTGCAGCAGCAGAATATTCCCCTCTGCTCTGCCCTGGTGAGGCCACAGCTGGAGCTCGGTGTCCCATTCTGGGCTCCTCAATTCAAGACAGAACTGCTGGAGAAGGTTCAGTGCAGGGCTATGGAATGATGAGGGGACTGGAGCATCCCTCCTGTGAGGAAAGGCTGGAAAAGCTGGTCCTGTTTAGCCTGGAGAAAAGACGATTGAGAGGTGATCTTATCAATGCATCCGCATATCTGAAGGGTGGGTGACAAGAGCACAGGGCCAGGCTCTCTTCAGTGGTGCCCCGTGACAGAGCGAGGGGCACAGACTGAAACACAGCCAGCTCCACCTGAATATGAGGAAAATATCATCATACTATGATGGTGACTGAGCACTGCAACAGGCTGCCCAGAAAGGCTGTGGAGTCTCCTCTGGAGAGATTCAAAACCTGCCTGGACACCACCCTGTGTCATCTCCTCTAGGTGACCCTGCCTTGGCAGAAGGGTTGGGCTAGATCATCTCCGGAGGTGCCTTCCAGCCCCAGCCTTTCTGTGATTCTGTGTAATGTGCTGATGAGACAAATGGTCCTTCAAGGCTGTTGAACACAGGAGATGGATGTTTCCGTAGTGCCACCTCAAGGGTTGCTGAACAAAAGGGAAAATATGCAGCACAGGGAAGATACTGGTGGTTATATGAGTTTGGTCACTGAAATGGCATTGTTAATTTTTGAACCTGTCAAGAAAACGGTTTTGTGTCAGCTGGCAGTGCTGGTCACTGAAAAGATTTTGTGTGTGAGAGGTTTCATAATGAATTTGGGTTAGTGAAGGCATGGTATGGAGTGCTGGATCAAGTTTTGGTCAGACATACAGAATGATTAAGGTCCATAGATAGCCCAAACTTCTGAGCCTCATCTAAGAAGAGAATGAAAATCTATGTAAAACCAGACCTGACAGAGGGGTATTGATGAGGTATTTGCCTAAAAATGGAAGAATTGAAAGGAATTTGGGGGGGGAAAAAAAAAAGAAAAAACCACCCCCAGCCTCAAAACAAACTCCCTCCAAACCTTTAAACTGCTACAAAGAAGTCTGATTGTGTGAGATAGAAATATACAGTGATCATGGAAAACATGTGCATGTCACAAGGTATGAATGAAGCTCTTCTAGCTTATACATTTGTATTAATTATTTATTGATGTGTACAGGTTTCTGATGCCAGACAGGTTGAAGATTAGAAAAAGTGGCTTTATTTTTTAATCTGATACTAGTTAGGAAGAAAGTTCCCAGTTGGCCACTCTGTGTGCTTTAGTGACCGTACTGTTATATCTGAAGTGCCCACTGACTAGGACCTATCACTGCCTGACTCTCTGTATTTTTACTGCAATTAACTACTGAAAAAAAAATAGGGAGAAGATATTTATGAGCATCAATACAGCTAAAGGCTTTCCTTCTGCCCCTGCACAAGGCTGGAAAATTACAAAACCTCCACATATCAGAAATAGCTCAGAGCATAGCTGAGGCCTCCTTGGCTAACACCCCCAATCCACTAGTGAAATATGTGGGGTTAAAGTGGTTTGTTTGACTTTTGTATTTTGTAGGTTGCTTAAGTTGGCTTTGTTGTGCAGTAAGATTTATGCTTTGGTTTGAATTTTAAAATAAAATTATATTTTGCGTCATTTTGTTGTCTTTTTTCTTTTTTTAATGGGATTTTTGTCTGCTAACTCTGTAGGAGTGATGCTTTTCAAATATCCTCCTGATGCTTTTTCTGATGGTGGCTGAAGTCCTGAGGCACACCCTGCTGATGGTTTAAAAAAAGCAACTCTTCCTCTCAGACTGGTTGGTCCTCTTAGAAATGTCTCAGCTTCATTAAAAGCTGTGTGAAATATAAATATGGTGATGCCTGCTGGAAAACTATCGCTGTGTTTTGAGGATCAAGTCACTGAGGGTTACTGGGTTTATTTTTTGTTTTAAAAAGCTTCTTGTTTCTGGTCGTCTTTGAGTAAATGATAATGCTGAACAACTGTTACTGAACTTCAAAACTGAACATTACTTATTCTGAGCAGCATCCTTCTGACTGATTTTTGGGTAAATTTGTCCATAAGCGCAGTTGTGGAATGAATTCCAGACAGTGAAAGAATTGAGTATTTGAGTGGTGAAGGTTAATTATTTTTTGAACTATTGCACTCCCAGCAGGTTGATGATACCTTGCTGGCATCTCTATGTGCTGGAGTTGCTGCCAGGGCACCAGCAATAACCTAAATTGCTCCTCACCCTGGAGTACAGATGCTTTGAGTCTCTTGCACTTAACTTTTGCTGTATGGTTGTAAATAAACCCCTGTGTGTTTGTGTTTAGTGTCATGAAGGAGACGCAGAGCATTAATCGGATTTGTTACCTATGTTACATAAAGATACTGATTCTTGGCAAATACGTACACCCCAAATTTACCTTGAAATGTGGCTGTGGAGCTGCTGAAGAGGCCAGAGGGGGGCTGCATGCTGTCAGTGAAGGCACTCATGTGGCAGTCTGTCACAGCACCCTTGGGAGCCTTTCTGTTTGCTGCCTGACCAGCAGAGGATGAGGGCCCTTGGAGAGGGCTGTGCATGGGCTGAAAAGCTACGTCCAAGCAATTTTTGCTCCACTTCTGTGAGCAGTAATCTAGATATGCTCTCCCAAGCTTTCTGTTGCCTGCAGAGTAAAATTTGTGAAACCTTGTCTATGCTTGTATATTGAATCTTAGTTGAAATGACAGCTGTGGAAAGGTGCAGACCTGTGTGCAAAAGTGTAGATTAAAAAGGGCTGCACAGCCTTATGTACTGTCTACCCTTGCCTCTGTGAATGCAGTTTCAAGTGCTTTTGAGAGTCTTCTTTTTTTCTTTTCTTTTGTTTTCTTTCTTCTCTTTCCCTTCCTGGCTTCTCTTCCCCTTTTCTCATTTTCGTTCTTCCGTATTGATGCCTGTTCGAGCTCACCAGCTGACAGATCTAACTGGGGTTTCCTTGCAGAGTGGACTCTGCTGCTTCCTTTCCTCTACAAACCCACCCCCCAAAGCTGATACCACTATTTCTGTGTTGGTAATGCTGAGGTCCTTCCCTCAAAACTCACTTTTGAGTGGCAAAAAAAGCTGCTGGGTGCTGCACTGAATTCTCTGGCGCATTTCTCTTCAGCGGTACTGGTGATGCTAACTATAGATTACTCTCGGCAAAGTCTGATCCCTGTATTTTGTGTTGATAAGGAACTTCAATGTGTTTGGGTGCACCTATAATTGCAAGATAACTGATAAGATATTTTTCCTGTGGCTGGAGTTTTAGTTTTAATCTGTCGCTGGGATTGTTACAGGAATACTTGTGCTGAAATGCAGCTTGCCTGTGACTCTTGTGAGACAGTGGATACTTTCCCCTTCTCATTCAGTGATATTTTAAAATTCATATTGTATGAGTCAAGGTTTGTTAAAAACACTATTTTTCTTAAATTCTTTTTGTAAAGGTTATTGATCATCTCCTCCTGCCTCTGCTATTTGCAATGATAATTGGGAGCCCTCCCAGGATAACAGGGTGATCCTTTCGGTTCAGTCCTTAGTGCAGAAGGAGCTGTGTTCACATCCTAAAATCCAAAAAGAGCTTTTTAATTTATTTTGGTTTTTAACAGCTGACGGTTCTGTTTCTTATTTTAAAGAAAGTAGTTCAAAGCTAACGTTTGTTGTGCTGCTGAAAATGTGACCTGACACCTCGTAGCATGTTTTTATAGATGTGTGCACACATATATAGACATTTATACATATATTCGTATGTGTATGTATGTATATACACAAATTAGTGCAGGTGAGAGGGATGGAATTCTTTGCTTGACTCTGACAGCACAGTCAACAAGCCTGAGTTACATATGACAGGGTTCTTTTTGGATATTAAATCGTATTTTCTCATGTTTCCACAGGCAGGCTTGTTTATTAATATGCCAGTTTTAGTAATGATTGCTTGACTTTTGACTCTTTATAGTTTAAATATTTCTTCTTCTTTCTTGATTTGCAAATGTGTGCCAAGTTGCGCAATTATTTATTATTTATTTGTAAACACTTGAGTAGTGATTTTGATCAACAAATAACTACTTGTGTCTTACAAATGGTACATTCCAGTCCTAAATTTGGAGTTTGGTGCCACAAGTCTGTTCTAGAGGTGCAAAGTCATAAAGGTGCTTTCCATGGTGTCCCTGGTGCCTGGACTGCCTTGCTGCTGGCTTTAGCTGTGATGTGGAGCACAGGACTGGCTGGGCAGGAGGAGCTGATAACGTCTCAGTGCAGCCTGAACTGGAGCCATTCTTGTGGGCAAAAATAAGGGGTTGTTCAGTGTCAAGCTCTGGCTGGTGAGAAGTGTGATAAGACCAGTTGAAATAAATAGGTGACTTGTATTTTTACAGATAAGCACAACGAGCTGTAGCTGGTAAAACTCTGTTATGTGTAGTGGAGATGTTGTTGCTGCTATGTACCTGTTCTCTGGGAAGCTGTGGAGTAGTTTGTATTTGTTATTTATTAGAACAATTCCCTGAAATTCACTGCATTTCTGTTGATTCTGAATTCTGTACGAGCTGAAATGTTTCAAGATAATTCATATGCCATTACTGAGGGGTTTTCTTTTAAGAACAGCTTAATGCATATGCAAGTGCCATTCTTAAAAGCAGTCCTAATTGTCTACTGATTACACAAAACTGCAAATGAATAAACATTTTCTTTTAAAGGACTTAATGCTGTACTTCATGTGTTCTTGTGAGGGATGGAACTGCGAGGACGGTTTGGAAGTTAGAAGGGGGATAAGGGTGCGAAGGGAGCCTGAACCTTTCCAGCAGGCTTCTGCTCAGAGTTGCAGAGCATTCATCTTTCCTGTGACTTGTGGAGAAGCGAAAAACCTTTAGAAGCAGACAGGTATATCCATAGGTGTGTACAGTTTGACCATTTTAGGCAGCACGGGCTCTGTTCATGCCCTAGACCATAGTAAGAAATCTGTTCTCTGCAAAGAGAAATATTGTCTGTGCCTGATTGGGACTGAAGACTGACTTCTGGGCCACAGAATCCAGCATGCTGATTCCTGCTAAGCCTGCTGTGTTTGTGTCAAGCAGTGTCATAGAGGAGCATGGCGTAACAGTGCAACAATTAGATGGACAGGAGTGCCAGCACTAAATCACATATTCCAGCTTAAATTCCGCTTGAGGATCCAAGCCTGTCGTTTCCTCTTGGCGAGGCACCTTTGGAGTCAGAGCCAGCTCACAGGAAATACGAGGAGCCGGGGCTTAACTGAAATTGAGGACATCTAAACCTGGCTTTCTGGATATATCTGTTGTGGTGAGACAGAGAGAGATGGCAAACACAAATGTTTCTTGGAGAACTCTTGAGCATTTTTAAGTGAAACAGTAAAGACAGATTGTCTATCCCCTTCCTCTCAAAGCTGTCCAATCTTTATTTCAGCTTTCTCTTCTTTTGTGTTGGGTGTATAAATCTAGTCCTAAAATGTGTGATGTTCTCATTCAGGGATGATGGATAGTATGAACTTCTGGTAATAGTGACTGAGGCACAGTTTCAGTGTTTTTCATTCTGACATTTTAGCTGCCATTGTCCTTGGATCTAGAATTTTCTTTTCGTTTCGTATTATGCATAGATGAACAAGAAGATCCTTAAGATTAACCTTAAGACTTCCTGACTTGGGCTGTGATCTGCCAGTCAAGCAGACTTTTTGAAAACCCAAAATTTTAAGTTCTGGATGTTTATCGTATCAGCATGCCTGTACATGCTGTCATGTTTAGATCTTTAGATTTTGTTCGTCTTTTGGAAATGGCAATTTACCTGTGTTTAAAATATGGTAAAATTATTCCAGTTGCAATAATATGTGCTTATTTTATGTTCTTATCTGCTTTATGTATTGTCTCTTCTCAAATGGAAGTGGTAACATGATGCTGAGAGAAACATTGATTTTTAAGCTGGAGTCACTGTATTGCAAAATTTACTGATATGCACTTAAAAAAAGCCCAGCCCAAAAAATCCTCAGATAGTGGGAGCAGTGACAAAACAGCTTCCTTTACTGTCATTCAGTGCACTCATGAGAACTTGGCCTGGGGGCCTCCGGGTCTTTTATTTAGTTAAGGTTTTTAGAACTGAGATGAAAGTAACAATCAGATTGTCTTAATAATTTATAATAGCAGGTTAAGGATATGAGAACTTTAGGGAGAAACTTGATAGCCCAGGGAGTATCTTTCCTGTGATCTTAATGCATTGCTATCTAAAACAGTGAGTCATAATTATGTCATACACTATCTTTTGAATGCTTAAATCTGCAATCGCAGATGTTTTTAATGAAATTTTAGACATCTAACTTCTTAGCTGTATGCAGGTTTGTTTTCAGTTTCCATGTGTTTATTTACTAAAAAGCAAACTTAAAAGAAGTGTCATTATATTGATGGCCACGTGCTTTAACAGCTTCTTCAGCGCCACTCTTCTGAATGGTCAAATGTTCCTTTTTGATCTAGGAATGCTTACTTTATTGAGCTGATTATTCCTGCTTCATTCCCTATCTTATAGTCCAGAAAATCTGAACCCCCTTTCCTCTCTCATGAAGGACAGGCCAAACAACTCAAGGATGGGCTTTGGACACTTGATTCTGCTTCTACATGTTAAGAAAAGTGAATTAGATTCATTTGATGCTTGTCTGTGAGTGACCACCCAAGAATGACTGCAGTTTTGTCTGGTGGTATTTTTTTTTCTCCTTAGCTCATCTCACTTGTTTCCCTTCAATCAGATTAAAGAGCATCTGGTGATTTTTTTTGTTTCTTTGCTTTTAGTTTTGTTTGTTTGGGGTGGGTAGTTGTGTGTGTATGTTTGTTGAACCAGAGAGATCCATGCATGGATGTCAATCTGTGAAGATGCTACCTCGGATTTTAAGGGATGATAGAGTTAACCTGGCTTTAAATGCAAAAGCTTAAAGGCAAAAATTCACTGGTGCTGTGGAGGAAATTTTCATACATCAAAGACAAGTTTGCTCTGGTCATGGTATGTGAAATGAGCATGAGAAGGCAGTTTCAGATGAGCACAGGTAAAATTCCCCAGTAGTGGATTAAGTCTGTCCTAAGAATGTGTATGAACTGGAGAAAGATGCTCACTGTTTTTTCATTGTCAACACCGAATCAAGAAGTGCATTTAGGTGATTACTGGTGTTATTTCGCCTCTCCCCCTCTTGATTCTAATGGTAGATATATTCATTGCTTAATCCTTTGCCCCTCCATAGGGTTATAGTGGCCTTTCACCTTTTGGGCCTGTTTGTTCTGAGCGCTGGCTGGAGCGCTGGTGTGGCTCATGTGACATCACAAACATTTGTGTTGGCAGTCCTTCCTCGTGGAGGACTCTGAAGTCTGACAGTGGTGAGGATGACTAAGTAGAGACAGATTTATGTGGAAATCTTATTAATACCCATAAAAGAGAGAATGAAGGCATAAGAAATTTGGCTCCAAAAAACAATCAAAAAATGCTCTGTTCTTAGAAACATTTGGCATAGCTCCATCATGCCTTTTGTGGGAACTGGCTCTTTGTCTGGCCTAATCTAGACTTCTTTTTTTTTTTTTTTTTAAGATTACTAAAGACTTCCACTTTTCCCAAACTTTCTCACAGTAGAATAAAATTAATTTTCACTTTGGTTATGCACAAATCAGTTAATTATTTCAAAGACAATGAAACACAGATGTCTCTCCTTGTTTCTCAGCAAAGATTTAATGGTAGCTTTGCTGTGAGATCTTTCACTGCCTCCAAATGTCCATAGATGTTACATGGTGCTCATAATCAAAGCAGTTTACTAAGAAGGGGAAATAATTTTCAGTTACAGTGTGCGAGGGCTGGAATGAAGCTGTATCAGAGATGTGAAATCATAATTCAGTTTCTTTCATAACATGTTTGATACTGGCTTTGGGAGAGGAGTTTCTGATGCTCAGTGTGCTAAGGCTCATGCTCTTGTCTGTGCAGCTGCAGCAAGATTTTCTGCCTAGAAAACTCATCTCCATTTTTGGCATAATCTATAGTATGTACAGAAGTGTTTTATAAATAAAATTACCTGCGTGTGCTCATTGCATGTGGGTAGAGCTTTTTGTCTTGGAAATCATTTCCAATATATTGTTCCTGTTGAATGTGTAATTGAAAAAAGTTCTGGTTTGGTTTTAGCTGTTACTGTGATGACCTGGGCATGTCGTTCATTGAAATGTGTTTTAGATCTTTAACTGATCCATGTACCAGTGAGTGTCTTGTACTTTTTCCATGTATGTGTTATTTTTCCCAGCAAGCATGATATTCCAAGGTCACTCCTGATGTGACCACATACTGCTTTGAAATAGGAAGCAATAAATTAGCTTTTAGGGCTGGCTGATGAGCAAGATCTTATTCTTTATTTGTTTACCTCTGCTTCTTGGATGTGTGCAGTTTTTAGGCCTGCTGTTAGCACTGCCACTGAAATTGTTACCATTTCAGGAGATCAAAGCAGCAACGAAATGACGAACAAAATAGGAAAAAATTCCTATCTGGATGAGAAGATGATTTATATCTTCTTATGTTTGCCAAGGTAAAAATCTTCACCATGAACTGTGGCTTACAACATGGAGAGACAGCTCACAGCCTCTGTTCTTTGGTTCTTGTCCCTCATCTGGAGGCAGTGGAAAGCCTTCTGTGTTGGGAAGATGTAGAGGGAATTGATACCCTGCAAGTGGCTCGTTGGCCGGGAAGTGAAGTTGTTATCTTGGATTTGAAGTCCCAGGGCTGTGCCCCTGTGATGATAGCATTGTGCTTCTCTGGTTCCTGAGATGGCATGGGTATTTTCATTAAGTCTTGGTAAGATTTCACAGCTTCCATCCTCACCCATCCTCTACTTCTCTTCCTGCGTTTTATTGTCATTTTTGAGAGCAGTAATGCTGCAAGAAAAGGTTTCCTTAGGCCAGTAGGTTTTATCATTAAGTGGCTTTGTGAGATGCTTCCACACAGAGCTGCCAGCATTGAAGTCTTTTATTTCTTTGGTGTTTGAATATTACGTGGCAAATCGGTGTCCCCTCTGCTAATCTTGCTTAGCATTTGTATCGATTTTCTTAGTTTTAGAACACCCTGTAGACTACTGACTTGGCCTTCTGAGGCGTGTCGTGAATTCAACTTGTGCTGAACTGGATGGGCAATAAGGGCATTTGGCCTCTCCCAGGAATGAATATGCTGACAGATTAATCCTGTGTTGACTTTTGTATTAAATAGTGTTGTGGAAAAGCCATAGAAATTACTGTTATTTTTTGCTTGGATCAGAGATGCTGTTGGAAGGCACGTACTGAAATTGTTAGCTCCAACCTGGTCTCTTCTGAGTTAGACTTGCCCTGTATCTCTATGGGATTCTTGGAAGCTGAGAGGGAGGGAAAGCCTGACAGCTCTTCGTTTTGTGTGGAATATATCTTGTTGGCCTTACTCGAGGGAAATTAAATACTACATCAGGAGAGGTGAATTAGTCCCATGTTCTTCTGTCCCATCTTCTTCCTTGCATCAGCTGTGTGATTTACCTGAGACCAGCTGGCTTGGGCTGGTGTTAAATCCGTGTGCAGATGTATTTGGATAAAATTCAGTTTGAAGGGAAGCGTGGTGCTCAGTGTTCCCTTGTTTGCCATGGAGGCCAAGTGCATCACATCCGGGCTTGGCTGGATGAAGCCTGTAAGTCCAGAGTTCCCTCGGAATTCTTCTCCTACTTTACAGCTCCTTCCTGCTTTTTATATGCAAACAACATTCTTTGAGAGGCCTAGAGGGCGGAAATGGCTATGAACAAAACCCATATATTTTCTGATATGTCAGAAGATACCAGAAAAGAATAGTGTGCTCCATGTCTGCTGGTAGCTGATTTCTTTTCATCCTATTTATTTTGTAGAAAAAGTAAGCTTGGTTGTGTATTGGGGAAAACTTTTCTTTGAATAGCAGTAGTGAAGTTCTGCAACAAGCTGTGTAGGGAAATTTCATCCGTGTACATGAAAGGTACACAGATTCAAGCACATTCTTTTAGACAAGCGTTTTGGATGTTTTTTCCAAGTGGGTCTAGATACCTGCTTTTTCTTAGGAAAAAACCCATAGTTGTTGCTGCCAGTGTTTCCTGCACCTGCCTGTGGGCTGTGCCCCCCAGCTGCTGGCCGGAATCCTCGAGCAGTGCCAGTTGTTCTGTTTGGTGCAGACCCAGCCAGTAAGCCCCATTTATGTTCCAGTCAGTGCCCAAAGTGGAGTGCTAATCCTGCTCCAGAGCCAGGAGCTTGCAGTCGAGGTGCCTGACCTTAGACGGGATTACTGAAGAACAGATCAGATTTCCTGTGTCTCTCTACTGTTGCCCTTCTCTGATTCAGGAGGTCCTGTGTTATTTAGTTTGTATTATCAAGTCGTGATTGGTAGCAGACTCTTCTTTTCCCCTCTTTTCATCCCCTTAAATGATAGTGTTCAAGTTCCAGGTAGGCTCCTAATTGCTCTTCGTTTTGGCCCGGCTACAAGCTGATTTATCAAGTCCACTTGTTAACTTAATGCTTTTATGGCTGCCAAAAGAGTGCTACGCGGCCTAAGTGAGATGGAGTGGCCAGGATTTGTTAGACTTTGTGTGTAGGGAGGTTTCCTAGCAGCCAGATAAGGGACAGCAGTTTGAAGGGCACAGCAGCACCCTGTCACCCTTGCTCACGTGAGGGAGCAGCTTTGGACTTGGGAGAGAGCTCCCGTGGGAGGAAGGGCCTGGGGATGGGTGCGTGTAGGGTGCAGCATGTTCTGTGCCTTCTGCCCTGCTGCCCAGCCCAGTAGTTCTCATCTGCTTGGGTTTTAATGCTTGTTGTCACTCCACGTTGGTTTGGTGGTTTGTTTTGTTTGGTTGGTGTTTTTTTTCTTTTTATTGTCATTTCGCTCTGAGCTAACTGGATGGTTCTTAATGGCTGTTAAAAATCTCAGCATGGCAGCTGTAAAATTGCCTAATCAACTCCAGGAGATAATCTTTCCTAGGGGAGACCTTTGAATGCACTGACTGTCAGCAGGAATAGGTCAGATGCCTCCAGGTACCTTTCTGGGAAGGGAGTCTTGTGTCTTCCTGCTTTGTTAAGAACTATGGAACTGGTTAGTGGGACCTGTCATAAAAGTCTTCTTTTATGGTTGTGCTAAATCCTCTTAAAGAGAGCAAACAACTCTCTCATTAATTCTGCTCTGCTCAGCATAGAAATAAAGCAGATGTTGTGACTGTGAGAGGCTTTAAGAAAGACTTGAAATTGGAAAGAATTTCCATTTGATCAGTTGATGAAACTCAGTGAGCTATGGCAGTACAGTCTTATCTCCATTTTCTCCTTGGAGTCTGAGAAATCTGTTGAATTTGGGCCTGAGAGCTAGTTCAGACTTGCACTTTAAGGGGGTAGGTGACACCTGGGGGAGATAAGCTGTAACAAGAAGTAAGATTTTCTTAGTTTTCCTGTAAGTCAAATGATTAAAAATATGTGACATTTGGTGTATCAAACTTGAAGAATAAATCCCTTCCTTCCTATGCTGGATTCCAACATTCAGCAGTGGAAATATTGAAGAATGTTATTAGGAACTGATGCCGACCATACTGGTGGCCTAAAATACTTGGTTAAAACTACTTCCAGAGCCTTTTATAGCTTTGAAATTGCAGAATTGAATAGCTCTGAATTATACTAAAGCTTCTTCAGATGCCTTTCCTACCTTCTCCTGAACTGGGGAAGCAGAAAGGAAAAAAAACCCAGAACCAAACAGCCAGCGTTGCTCAGGCTTTTGCTTCTCTTGTTCTGGCACTTCCACTTGTGAGCCTGCAGTGGGTGCAGGGACATTGATGGAGTTACCTCCTCAACCCCTCTGTGTTCCTGTAAGCATGGGGCTTTGTGAGGTGTAGGACATCCCTGGGATCCTGGGCTCACAGCCAGGTCATGCTGTGAGCTCAGTAGTGCAAGTGACACATTTCAAGAGCAGAACAATGTTACCTAGGGAATTTGATTGCAAAACAGAAGTGTTTATGTATAGAATAAGTATATAGGAGTGTTTTTAATTGATGTATGGGTACATGCAGGCCTATTAATAGATGGAAATAAGGAGAGGGAAGAGAGGAAATAAAGCACCGCAGCTGTGATTTATCCAGATTGACATGAAAACAAATATTATTCTAGTAATCAGAGGAAATTCTTTGTAAAGCATGTACAAGAAAGGTATTTTAACCCACCTCAATGATTTCCTGCCAAACTATATCCAAAGAAAATCAGACAGACTTCTACCCTGCCCCCCACTAAGGGTCACTTTAAAATTATTGTTTCTCTCCTCCTCCATTTCTCTTGACATTGGGCTTTTTGTTTGCTTCAGATGTTTTTCTTTTCTCTTGTCAAATTCTTCTTTAAGTGAATTTTGATCTGGCATGTAAAACTGTGTCTAAAATGTGCAGCTGTGGGGTGGGGAAAGGATTTAGTTTAGTGTTTAACTGTAAGATGTACTGAAGCTGAAAGGCACTGATATTCCCCCCTCCACCAAGAGCTGTGAGGCTGAGAAAACTTGGTATTCCTGCCTGGTGTGCTCCATTTAGTGGTGGAGGTGCCCCTCAGTCTGGTTTGGTCATAGAATCATAGAATAGTTTGGGTTGGGAGGGACCCCAAAGATGGGGCAGGGACACCTTCCACTATCCCAGGTTGCTCAGAGCCCCGTCCAGCCTGGTTTTGAACACTTCCAGGGATGGGGAGTCTGCAGCCTCTCCAGGGAATCTGTTCCAGTGCCTCACCACCAAGGTGAGCTGGCAGCTTGACTCCAGTGCAGCTCTTCGGGAAGAGTCACGGCTTTTGTGCAGCTGCTAGAAGGAGGCAAAAGGAATAGCTTTGGCCTGTCTGCATCATAACTGATTGCAGCTCTTAAACATCTGAAACCCTAACAATGTCCTGGGAGAAAAATGGTCAAGCACCAGAAGTAACCAGAGACATGGAGATAAGTGGTTTAGGTGAAATCACCTGGAAAACGCTTGGTGAGCCCAGGGGTTGAATTTGTCTCTTAAAATGTTGCAGGTTCATCTTGTCAAACTTCATCTGCCTGAGGGCAACACTTCACTTCGGACCCTGCAAGTCCCTAAACCTCTCTTGCATTCAATTATTTTTATCTTTGTTTTTAGAAAGTATTTTTTTGAGCTCTGTTCAATACAATTCCTGCTTCAGTTGTTTGTCAGAAATGGGAATTAATGAAATGCAGTTAAAAGCCTTTTGAGGTGGAAATTAAAAAAAATAGAAGGGATAAAAAAGGAAAATACTACTTAATTGGATGCTGTACTTTCTGCTACCCAGAGAAGTTTCCCATTTCTCACTGGCAAAAAGACTTAGAATGCCTTGTGCTCATAAGTCTTCACTCTCAATGTGTATCGCAAACCACAAACACACCATTTGTCTGCAGGGAATTATATTAATAATTTGAAGAGTGACTAGAAATAAAAACAAATCTGGTTAACATCATCCATGATTAAAAAGAATCCTGACTTGATTAAAAAGAATTTCCCCCTTGAAAAATCACTCCAAATGCTGTTTCTGAATGAAACTTTAGGTAATAGCAGTGGCTGATAATACAGGACAGAAAAGGATTTGCAAGAAGCATAACCTCGTGCTCCCTTCTAGCCTGTACGGAGCACATAGATTGGAAAAGAATGATAGATGAGGACTAAATAAAAGACTTCTGGCTGGGGCTTTTCATGCTTGTCTTCTGTGATCTTAATACTTAATGACGAGATTTATGTTTTCAAACATAGCTTTATCTTCTAAATATATTGTAGAAGGCTAAATTGTGGAGAGAGGGGAAGAAGTGAGGGACTGTTTCTGTGGTGTTGAAATGCAGCTTTAGCTTCAGCCTTTAAGGAGTCAGAGGTTTCTGCAGGAGTTTGTGCTTAAGGGGCATTTTCTGCTGCGTCACAGGTGATCTGGTCTCATGGGGAGCCCAAGGCATTTCTCTGAGTCCTTCCCAGATAATTGAAAGCACATTTTCAAAGGCACGGTGCTGTTGGGCCCCTGGCCCTTATTCCCTGGGCACAGCAGCCCCTGCCTGTGGCAGCACACAGATCCACGCGTGGGCACAGTGTGAAAGGAGCCCTCTTTGAAGCGTGCTGGTTACCAGGTGCAAGGAGGACAGGGAGGGAAAAGACCTCAGTCAGTTGCCTGTGTAGGAATGAGAGTCAGCGTGAAGGTAAAGGAAATTGCTCTTGATGCAGGAACAGGTCAGGAAATTGCAGGGAGAGAGGGAGTAGCCTTGGAGAGCTGCATCAGTAAGGTGCTTTTATTCAGCATCCTGTATGGTCTTGGGGCTAAACTTCAGTTCAGGGCTTAGATCTGACACAGTTCTTGCCTGTTGCTCAGTTGTTTTTGGGGGGTTATGTTGAAGTATCTGTGACTTGCATTATAAATGGAATTAATGTGTCATTTTCCCTATCTTTTGCTTTATCAGTTTAGATCTCAAATCAGCCCTGGTGTTAGAAATTTTTTGCAGGATATTACAGGGAATGGGCATGTGATAATGGTCAGCTTGGAGGTCTCTAATCTCAAAGGGGGGTTATAATTACTGGAAATTACATGAGAGAATACTTCTCTAGAGTGCCATTGCTTTACAGACCTTCAGTGAGACGAAAAAGAAGAGGGGAATGCACTTTCAGCCAGGAACGATGCAGTCTTAACAGAGCAGCAGTTTTCCAGGGACTGGTCCATATAACTGCTTAATGGAGCAATGTGTCAGCCAGTGGGCCAGCCCACCTGGGCCAGCACAGGGATCTCTGACTTGGTGCACAGCCTAGGGGAGGCCTGGAAACCCCACCCTGTGCCAGCCTCGCCAGAGACCCTCGCAGTCATTCCTGGTTGTGTGCTGGATGCCGGACTGAAGGAATCAACACCAGAAGTTCTGAGGCTCTGGGAGGCGTAGGGAAACCTCAGCCACACGAGGTTCCAGCATGGGGTCAGTTTGTTTGTTCCTTCTGGGCTGTAACTGGGAACACTGCAGTTAAGGCACAGAGGAATGTATGATTTGTTAAGGGACTAGTTTGGCCCAGAATTAAGTGGGTTTTGATATCCAGCTATTCGTGCAGTTACATACAAAGACCATTGCATCACTTTGTACCCTACCATCCACCCTACCATCACCCGTGGTGAGTACACTTCTTCAAGAAGCTGGCTGTCAGACTAAGAGGGATTTCAGGGTGTATTTTTCACAGAAAGATTGAAAGAAGTCCTTTTTGTTCCTGCTGTAGGTATAAAACCCTAAAATGCCCCATTTCTTGTCTCACATTATCGAGTCAGGCACACAGCTTCTCTCTGTTGTGGCAGTGGGTTATCCTGCTGACACTCCTGCATTTTCCTGCATGGAGGAAATGCTTGTGGGGTCGCTCAAGGCAGCAGTGCTGCAGTTGTGCTCAGAGCTGTTACAGTACAGCTTACATTGCCATTTCCTGAGCTGTGTGGCTGAGCCGGTGGTATTCCCATGGTTCCCAGAGGATTAGCAGCCTGGTGTGTGGGTGCTCTGCTCCTCTGGTGTGGGGGGAAGCAGGAATCTCTGCACAAGCAGGTAACTGTGACTTCAGAGGTAACACCTAGTTCAGTCACCTCAGTTAACTTCAGAGCGCATGGTAAATAAATTTCATGAAATTACTGGATTTTACTCAAAACACTGCATACAAAGAAGCATTTTATATTCCAGATGTTTTTAATTGCTTCTATATTTATAACAGTGACATTTAATCAAAGTAATTCTGAATAGATTTTTGACCAAAACTGAAATTTATTTGGAATGTTTGCATTGGGGAAAGCGCTAGTAAAACTTTATTCTGCTTTATACAAATTATTTGTTTCAAGAACATTTTATAAGCATATTACTAGATTTTTACAGAGTTAAAGTGTAGGAAAAGGAAGAAGAATAAGTAGCAATGTAAGGAGGTCAACAAAAGAGTTGAAATCCATAAAGAAAGCTAGTCTGTATCCTGAATTCATCTGTGTTACTCAAAGAACAAGTGATTTGTAGTTCATGGGTATAGGAACTTTGACATAACTTACTTCATTCAGTTTCTTTGAGGTGCAAAAATCAAGCAGCTTCTTTCTGTTTTTCTTTTTTCCCTGCTGGGAAAGAGATTCATTAACTCCCATCAGAGATTTGTTACCGCTGGTCTTTCCGCCTTTTATTTAAAAATTAAAAATAAGAGATTGATTTACTAATTTAAAAAGGGACTTACGTAATTTCAGTGTCTGCACCTTCTGAGAGGCTGTCTTGACTATTCAGTAACATGCTAAGTGTGTCAAACTGTGTAATCACAAGCTGCACTAATTGCTACAACGAAATGGGTAAAGGTCTATGAAATAAATACAATTGCTGACACATTTACTGACAATGGGAGATCAACTATATTTTTAAAGTACAAAAAGAAAATACACTTTATCAAGACAAGGCATTGGAAGACGGTTCTGCAGAGTCTGGAACGTGGACATTTGAACAGGAGTAGACGTTGTGACTGCCAGAAGAATGAATCAGCAACATCATCTGCGTTCTCAGGGTGGCAGGTTTCTAGGAACTTGGATGCACTGGATGGTTTTATAACAAAACTGTAATGGTCTCAGGCTCCTAGTTATATGTTTGTTTAATCTCTTTATGCAGTTGAAATAAAGATGCTGGTACATGTATTGTTTCTTTGAACAAGGCTAACTCAACTTTTCTTCTTGATTTTGTAACTTGGGTGTTTTGTGGTGTGGTATGTGCTTGGGAGCTGTTTCTTAAAAATGAGGACGGACTTAAAGGACTACCACATATGTGGATTCTGTTATCAGGGAGTATTGTGTAGGACAGTGATTTGTTGTACAATTAGAATGGTTTTTGCTATGAATGAAAAATGATTGAGCCTGGCCAAGCAGACAATTTGGCCAGAATTTTGTAGGAATAAAGGAAATCCATCTCTGTGTCTCAAAACTTATTCTTGTAATGGTTATTAGTGTGATTTAAATCCTCCGTAATTAAAGATGGTTCCTGTGCCATTGCTGTTTGAAAGTCCCAAATGGTAGAACCCATAAATCATTGTTTGTGTGGCCACTCCAAATGCCAGACCAGCTACAGGCAGTCACTGCCTGGCTTTTGCTGGTCATTGATCCTGCAGCTTTGTATTTTGCTGTACTTTGTTTCTCCTGGGTTGGAATACCTTTGTATAGGACACGTGTTGCTTCTTGAACTGCTCTGTGATAAGGAGCCGTCCTGGCATTGCCCTCTGTGTGAGGGCAGTAAATCTGTGCATTGTCTTTGAGCACGTGGCTGTTGTTTTATTGCTTGGTCTTGCTGCCATGGCAGTAAATGCTGGTTTTACCACTGCCTAAACTGGGGGAAAAAGCAGCTGTTCACACCTGACCTGTTGCTGGGGAGGCCTTTGCTGGTTTCTGCAGCACAGCTCTGCCTGACTGCTGTGTATTGCACTGTGTTTACTCTGTGTTCCTCTTGTGCAGGGCAATCCACGTGCAAAAGTGGAGGACAATTCTGCCCAAAGATGAACAGGTTCAGCAGAGTCTCACTGAGCAAGGGGTCGTGTGGTGTTACATTGGTAGAGAGCTCCAGGTAAAGGGGTCTTAGCCCTCATTCCCAGTCTGCACTGGTTTGTTCCAGTGTAGTGCACTGCTTTTATATTGGTCACTGTGGCTTTTCCACTTCTTTGCCCATCTCAGTTGCTGGCAGTCTCCAGTGGGGATGACAGAGCCCTCTGGGCAGCTTGGTTCTCTCTGGCACTCAGACTGCGTGATCTGATACATGGGCTGGGGTACCTGAACTAGGCTGGCACATCATTCACTGACAGCTTTCAGCTGTGTGTTTTCAGAAGATTGTCATGTCATTTATGTGACTTGTGGTACCAGTTTCTTATTTGTGGGTATGCAGGAGAAAAGGAAAGATGACTTGACTGTTCAGGTCACAAGCCTAAGGATGCTCTGGTAGGGGTTATGCTGGAGCCTTGGGTGGCAGAAACAGCATCCCAAGAGTTTTCACTTTTCTTTCTTTCTTTCTCCCTCCTCCCCTTTAGAAAGTTTTTCAATAGAAATATGTAAAGCATGGGGTTTTGGTTTTGGTGTTTTTTTCTATGAAAACTGTGACTTTCCTTGGTTTGCCAGTGTTTGTCCCTTCCTTACCACTCGCCTTCATCGCCCTTTCTCCCAAAGACAGATGCAGATGTTTCTTTGAAACAGATGAAACTGAAAAACAGACGAAAAAGATTTCCAGCAAGCGTTTTCTGTGAACTTGAACTAAGCAGTAACTCTCTTTTTCTGTCTTCCAGAAGGCTTGTTGTTGGGTTTTTTCATGCTTGGGATGGATGAGGGTGGAGGTCTGTAGAGCTGCTGTGAAAGGGCTGTGCGTGATAAGAGTGGGAGGCACAGTGTCATAATTAATGCTGTCAGAAAGTGTTTTTTTCTAATGTGACTAGTGTTGTATTTCCAGCATATTGTATTCATTTTCCTTTTATTGTGGTCTGACAGTACACCCTGAGCTCAAACCAATTTCTTAATCCTGAAAAGGCTCTCAAGTCAAATCTGGCTGTGGGAAGTTTAGGCCTCTAGGAGTTTAGGGCTGCTTCACAGCTGGAAAAAGTTACTTTTTCCATTAAAACAGGAATTAACTGGCTTTAAGGGACTTACGATCTTTTTATCTTAAGAAAACTCTTCAGTAATAAGAAGAGCTTAAATTGTGATGGTCTGCTAATCAAAATGAAGATGTCCTGGTTTATGGTGTTTCCATAGCATTGGGTGTAATGAAATACTATCAGTGTTAACAGAAACAGCATGAATATTCCTTAATGAATGTCAAGGAAAAAAGTTCAGAATTAACTGCATATGTGAACACTTTTGAATCCTTTAGTAAGTTTTATTGATTAATTGCCTGTTTTAAATTTGATTGCAACAGCAAATTGCTTGAAGGGATCATGAGTACAGGATTGGTTCTGCCTTTCCTGTCTACAGCTTTTTGGAAGCAATGTGTGTGTTGCAATCAAATAACCCTGTGACCTTTAGGTTTGTTCCTCCTCATATGGTTTGTTGTGTGTAACTCCTCTATGTGACATCTCAGCATCTCTCCAGGTGTTTCCAAATTCAGGTAACATGTAGAAACACATCAAGCTGGAAACACTTCTGATTTTATGTATACATGTAAACGTGATGTGTGGACATGTATTTAATACTTTGCAAGTAATAATATTTAATTGTATTTGTGTGCATCCAGACACAGGGCCCTTTCACACTTGCGTGCCATCTTTTCCTCTTGCTTGAGTTTCGTTGCGTGTTACAGCATAAATACAGCCGCCAGGGGAGGTGCAGGTTGGACATCAGGAAGAATTTCTTTATGGAGAGGGTTGTCAAGCAATGAAATGGGCTGCCCAGGGAGGTGATGGAGTCACCACCCCTGGAGGTGTTCAGGAAATGACTGGATGTGACACTCAGGGCCATGGTCTAGTTCACAGTGTTCAGTCGTAGGTTGGACTTGGTTAGAGGTCTTGTCCAACCTAAATGATTCTGTGGATCTATGATTAATTCCTTGTATGGGGGCAGTTGGTCAAGGACATTAATATGCAGAGCAGACTGAGGTTGGATCCTTTGCATGAGTTATTTTATCATGAGAGGGTGGATTTGTCTGGTGAGAAGCATGAAATGGTGACCCCAGAACAGCTGCTTGGGCATCCCCAAGTTGAACCAGTAGCCAGTTATCCCTGGTGAAATTTTCTTAGACTGGAAAGAACTCATGGGTGTTTGAAAGCACTGACTGGGAATCAAATTTATCTATTTTTGTTATCTCCTCACAGAAAGCTTTTAGATCCTTACCTTAAAGCATTCAGTGGTATGGATTTTGAAGCAGGTTGGTGGTTTGTCTGTTTTTAAAGTTGGCAGATTTTCATTCTGTAGCCGTAAGATACTAGTATGTACGTGTGCTTGGATGGAAGGAGTATTTTTTTTTTCTTACTAGCCACCTGTGTATAAACACAGACTTGATTTTTGGGATTTGTGAACATTTTGATATCTGAACTATGTTTTCAGCTAAAGGAATAATAGGATCTTTTTGACACTTCAAAATTGGGATGTGTACGTGGGTTTGGAAATGCAATGTTCTACATGTTCTTTTTTTCTGATCTTCCTGCTGTTATTTTGACTCATGTGATACAGGTTTTCAGTAGAATGCTGTAAATGTTTCTTCCTAGTCCCAACGTCATAATGTGAAGTTCTCATTCTCTACAGTTCTTCCACCTGCAAGATCTTTCTTGGGAAAGATAGAAATGCTGTTGAAAATAGAAATTTCGTTTCTTGGTCCTGAAAGCTAACTTGATTGCAGCTGCTGGACTTGCACATGTTGAACCATGCAAGTCTAGCACTTGGGAAGACAGAGACATTGTAAAGGTGAGTGGTGTTCGTGTCCCTGTCAAGGATACGGTTGCAGTTAGTTATGTTTAGTTTTGCAGTTCAGTAGGACTTGTGCTCTCTGATGCTTTTTTCAGGTAGTTTTAATGTACGCTTTGGTGATGGAGGTTTGGGTTTCTGAAGATTGGTGTTCTATTGTCACCCTGATGGGCTCTCTCCAGGTGGAAAATGTTGTTTGCACCTTTTCTGCTGGAGGAGATGGGCAGGGGAGGCTTGTATGTGCCACCAAGCCTGTCCCTGAGCTAAGGTCACTCCTGGAACTTTGACTTGGGTGTTGCTGTTTGTTGGCATTTCAGCTGGGAATGAAACCTGTACATATTGCTGTTGTGCTTCTGAGGCAGAGATTGGAGGCATACAGCTGGAAGAACAAACTTCCAAGCAAATCTGGAAGTATAGTTGGGTAGTTACAGGAGCTGTCCCAGAAGTCTGTGAGCCAGAGGAGGAAGAAAATATACACTAGCACTAGAGAAAGTTTTGAAAGAACCCGGATTGTATCCAAACACTGGTGGCTGTGATATTTGTGAGCTCTCAGACCTGTGAGAAATAACCCTAACCCTAACCCAAGGCTGTGATATTTGTGAGCCCCTGTGCTGGTTTTGGCTGGCATGTAGAGTTAATTCTCTTCAGGGTAGCTGGTATGGTTTGTGTTTGGGATTTGGGCTGGAAGCAGTGTCGATAACACAGGGATGCTTTAGTTCTTGCTGAGCAGGGCTTACACAAGGCCTTCCCTTCTCCTCACCCCACCCCACCAGTGAGGAGGCTGAGGGTGCACAGGAATCTGGGAGGGGACTCAGCCAGGACAGCTGACCCCAACTGGCCAAAGGGATGTCCCAGACCATATGGATCATGCTCAGCATATAAACTAGGAGGAAGGAGGGGGATGTTTGCAGTGATGGTGTTTGTCTTCCAGAGTCACTGTTACGTGTGACTGGGCCCTGCTCTCCTGGAGGCGGTTGAACACCTGCCTGTCACGGGATGTGGTGAATGAACTCCTTGTTTTGTGTTGCTTGCATGTGTAACGCTTGCTTTACTTCTTCAAATGTCATTGTCTCAACCCATGAGTTTTCTCATTTTTATTCTTCTTATTCTCTCACCTATCTCAGCAAGGGACAGTGAATGACTGGCTCTGTGGGGCTTAGTTGCTGGCTGGGCTTAAACCAAAACAGTCCTTTTGAGCACCCAAACTATCCCAGCCAAAACCAGCACAGCCCCTCAGCAGGTTTTCCAGAGGAGAGAGTGGCAAAATCTGCTCGGAGCCAACCTGCTTTGCTAACTTGCCTTGTGGGCGCTTCTCTCCCACACTTTTTTCCTCCCCTCCATGATCTGCTGTTACAGGTTTTCCCACATGAAGGACTGCTCTTGGTCAGAGTCAGGCCTGCTGTAGTGTTGTTCCTTTGATGTCAACAGTGTTGCAGCATTCTAGGTTTCATTCTGTATTTCGCCTGTTGCTTAGCACACTTCAGGTACATTAAATCCTATTGTTCACCTGTATCAGTGAGCTTCGTGCTGTGAAAGGTCCTGCTCTCTCTGGCTGTTGGATGTGCTTTGATGCCTTCTCCAAATGGAAAGAATAGGGGAATAGAAATGGAGCAGTTCTTTGCTCCTCATACCTCTGCCATAATTTTCTTCTCTCCTCTGTAAAGAAAGTAGAGAGAATGTGCTGTTTGGTTGTCTAAATTGCTTTCTTAAGTTTTATGCTGCTGCTACTACCACTGTTTAGAATACTTTCCCTCCTGGCTTTGTGTTAACCCCCCTTCATGGAGTTTACACGTATTTCTGTTCAGCAAATGTCCTGGCTGTGCGTTTTTACTGCCTTTGCCAAATTACTGTTTTCAGGACAGTTCCCACACACATACAGTAGTTGACCAAACATGAATAGCTGTGTTAGGCATAAATAGGGTTTGTAAAGTGCAGAGTTGTAGGTAAATGTCTTTCTGTTTTCACCCTTCTTCCTTTACTCTCTGGCCTGTAAATTCTGACTTGTCATGCACTCAAGAAGCAAGATGCCACTGAGAGATTGAAATTGTAGTGGTAGATAAAATATAATAGCAAAGAAAACATGCAATTTTCCAGCTATGTTCCTGCAAATACAGACTACTTTATTTTTCACTGTGTTACGTATTTGACTACGAAACACTAATTTTATGTGTAGTACAATGTAGTGGAAGATTTCCTTAAGTGTCATAATTCTTCCTAGTTTAAAGGCATCCTGATCTCACCTGTTATTAACAGAAAGAGAGGGTGTGGATGTTACTCAGGGTAGCTGATGCTCTCTGTGCTTGTGAGCTTGCACACAAGAATAATGCTGGACAAACACTGGCCCTTTCCTAAGACATATTCCCACATGTAGATCTGCTCTGTTTTGTGTCTTCTATGAAATATGAGCATATATATTTTGTTACTTTCTGGGCTCAGAAAGGACATTCCTCTTTTGCTGACTACACATTCAGCTGTTTGTTAATCTGTCCAGGATTCCCTAATGCCTGGTAATCTGTATTAAGGAATTTCTGGGAAGGGAATTATTGAATATCTTTGTGAAACCATGGCTGCAGTGCTGGAGGTTCCAGCTCTGTAGCAGGCCATAGTTGTGATAAAAAAAGAGTTTAAAGATTTTACACGTTTGACTGAAAAAAAGTTTACAGATGCAGGGCTTTGTTGGTTTCCCTCTTAAAAACTTGCAAATGCATTAAATAAGAAATTCACGTAGAACTAGATCTGCTTGATACATGAGTGTGGCCAGAGTCAGCCATGGTGACATTAGTGCCAGCTGATCAAAGGAAGAAGTTTGATATTTAGTGGGACAGGAGTGTAGACATACTGACTCATAAAAATCCTGTAGAGTTTATTATTTTGGGTGTTGCTAAGCATTAAGTTTTAGAGAATGTATGTGTGACTAATATTTGATTTGGGGAAGATTTGCTAAGTCAACCAGAAAGAAGTAAAGCAAATTTATAATCTCACATGTCTTTAAACAAGGCTTCAAGTGATGACAAAAATAGGATGGATGTTATTGTAAGGAGAATTGGTAACTGTTTATCTTTCTAGATACATAGTTTCCATAAAAGCTGGTGTGCTGGTGAGATAGGAAAAGGATGCATCCTGTCAGCTGTAAGAGCTCGCGCTTTGAAAAATAATTGGATCTGTCTGAAAAACAAACGCCGTTCTAGATTGAATGATGAAACCTTCTTCAGCTTCCACAGATGGAGACAGATTTTCAAATAGTGAGCTGCTACATGTCTACGTTGTTCCTGAAGTTGCTCTATTCTCCACCTGTACTCGAGAAGGCAGCTGTGTGGAATGGGAGGCAGACAGCTCATTGCTTATCCCAGCATTCCCACGCTCCCCGTGCCATGCAGCCGTGTATCAGCTGCTCACGCACTCAGTCCTGCTGAATGGAACCTTGTGGGAGCTCTGCCTAGCTGCTTCTCCTTGTGTAGGCCTTTCCATCTTTATTTCCTCTTGTCGTGGTTTGACACTGACCAAATGCCAATCACCCCACGCTCACTCATCCTCCCCTGCCACAGCTGGGCAGAGGAGAGAAGAATTTAATGAAGGCTTCATGAGTTGAGGTAAGGACTGGGAGAAAACACTCCAAGGGCAAAACAGGCTCATCTGAGAGATACGAAGTGAGTTTATTACTAGCAAAATCTGAGGAGGATAGTGAGAAGTAAGATAAGCCCTTAGAACACCTTTTTCTCTAACCCCTCCCTCCTTCCCACCAACAGCAGTGGGGACAGGACATAGGGGCCTTGGTCAGTTTATCACCCAAGGTTTTCTTCCACTTAGCTCAGGGAGAGTTGTTGTTCCCCTGTGAGACTATGGGATCCCTTCCCACAAGAGACAGATCTCCGTGAACTTCTCCAGTGTGGTTCCAATCTCACGAGCAGCATTCCTCCCAAAACTGCTGCAATGTGAGTCCCTCCCACGGGCAAACAATCCTCCCAAAACTGCTGTGGCGGGGGTCACTCTTTCACGGGGTGCAGCCCTCCAAGGACAGGCTGCTCCAGCCTGGAAGCAAGGCCCCCTCTCTCCACCAGGTCTCCCACTGGATCACAGCCTCCTCCAGGCATCCACC
>VZTG01009604.1:7591-33778 GCA_013397845.1 Melanocharis versteri | reverse complement strand
CCTCTCTAATTGGCCCAGCCTTGGCCAGCAGCATGTCCATCTTCAGAGCCATCAGGGATTGGCTCTGCCAGACATGGTGGAAGCTTCCAGCAGCTTCTCACAGAAGCCACCTCTGTGGCCCCCTCGCTACCTAAAACCAGGCCATGCAAAGCCAACACACCTCTGAGGGCTGTTCTGGTTGGCCAGGCTTGCTCGAGGACCTGCCATTGAAGAAGTGAAGTTTTAAATGAGCTTGCTTGCAGAAAGGAATTAAGGAGCTTGCTTGCAGAAAGGAATCAATGAGTGCTCCTCCAAGAATGCTCCAGACTTGCAGTTTGTCTTCACACCTACCTCTCCAAGCAGCAATGCACAGTGGCTGACTTCCAAGTCAGCTGTGCTTTTTTTTTTTCCTCCTTGGACTAGGAGCTTCAGGTATCAAGGAATGCTCTGTGACCGAAAAGGGAAAGCACTCGCATTTCCCACACTTCTCTATCTGGTTTCCTTGCCAGTGGTTGTCGCGTGAGAGGTTGATACTGCTACACCCAGTCCTGCACAGTTGTGCTGGTGCTGGATGTATTCCAGCTTGTTGAAGGAAATATTATTCTTTTTATCCCTTCCCTGAGGGCAAAAGTCCTTCCGTGGTCCATTTAATTACTGCAGGTTATTGTGATTGAAATTTCCACTATAACAGCGTGTGCCAGGAATTGCAGTGTGGCTTGTTCTGAAGCCTGACCCTACGCTTACTGATCTTGCTGGCATGTTTGGTTGGTCAGGAAGCCATTTCCCCCCCATTTTCCCCCTCCACTTTTACTGGCATAATTCTGTCAACAGAAGCCCAGGTGCAGCTACGCTTATTCCAAGCATGAAAGTCCTCTTGGTGCTGTTGCTAATCCTCCTGCAGAGTCTTCTGCCAAAGTAAGCTGCCTCTTGGCTAGGCAATGGCATTTACTGGTATGGCAAAAGTAAGCCATCAGATCCTTCCCAAGGCCCTGGAGAAGGCACCCAGCACTTTCCCAGTGTGCGAATAAGATGACTGTAGAGTGTGCTCCAGCCTGGGTTGAGTTTGCTGCCGGAGCCAGAGCTTGAACAGCCATTCCCAGCTGGGCAAAGTGTCACGGTAGGGCTACAGAATCCCCACAGCTGATCTAGGAAAGATTGTGGTAGGTGCATCACAGCTGCTGAAAGTTCAGTCTGCGTTTCCCTCACCCTGAACAGGTTGGGAATGGGAGACCAGCCTGCTGAGGAGGCTGTACAAAAGAGGTTTGTCCCGGGGAGCTGTGCCTACTGCAGTGTTGGCAGGGCACGATACCTCTGTTGGGCTTGTATTGTCGTGGGCTCGCTGTTATCGGTTCCTGAGCGAGCGAGTCACGTCTAGACGGTGCTGTAACAATACACCATAAATCACGCTGGGATCTTTCCAGCCTTGCACAGGAAACCGGGTGCTCTGCGCAAAGCAAATGTCCACCAGCGTAATCACAACAAGGCTGTGTTCCCCAGGGCTGCCGTGGGCAGGCGTTTCAGTGCCCACAGAATCTCAGCAGGCTACTGCTTGGAAGGAAGTCGAATGTTTTAATGTTTGCATCAGGTAAATAACTTCTCGCTGAATGTTGGGAATTTGCATCTCACAAGTGTGGATTTATAATGGAGAGGGATGCATTGAGGGCTCCAGCACCTTCGTTTTCTACTGCAGTACTGGCATCCCTCTGTTTTTCAGTGCAGTGTCCATAATTTCCAGACAGAGGTCAGGTCTGTGGCAGGTAGCCAATGCCTGCACTGGCATTACCATTCCTTACTCTTACTCTAACATACAGTATGGGTCGCAGGGCTCTTTTCCCCTCTCCTTAATCTAACGTCCAAGCCCAAGCCGGTTATTATTGCCAAGAGTCCTGAAAAATGTTTTGGAAAGAGAATTCGCTTTTCTAAAATTTGTATGTAACTTACAGCCTTGTTAGTATTAAATAAGAAACAATCTGAACTTCTGTAAACTGTAATTTATCTTTTTTTTTTAAAGCGGTTTAGTTTTGTTAGTTTGTTTTTGATTTAAAAACCTGTTTGATTTCAAACTTCATTATTGCAGGCCTTACAAATACCTTGTGAGTTAGAAGAGAACTTTTACCCAACTGGTTTTCTAGTTAATAAAAGAATCTGTGATTTGGATGATATTCCTAGTAATTGCATAATTAGCACAAAGCTCCAATGCTTTTCTATTGGAGTTGAAAATACGACTTGTGTAGTCCACCTCTACCAGAAAAATGACAAAACTCTTCAGGCTCCTCTGCTCTGATTCATCCTTCTTTCACACATCCCTAAGAGGTTTTGAAATCTGATAAGGGTTCAGGCTCTCTTCGTAGCAGTAAACAATTGCAAATAATAGAGCCATGTGTATGTGTGTTGACTTTTTGTTTACTCTTCTGAGCTGTCTGATCATATTGTGGCTTTTGGCAAGAGAAGGATCAGTGCTGTGTGCCCCAGGACCTCATGCCCACAGATTTTTGGAGACCAGCACGGGGGAGGCAAAGAAGGCCGTTCCAGCCATCTCTCTTCCAGCACAGCTCTTTGTTACCACTTGGTGATGTATTCATTTTACCTGCTTTTCTGCTGGTCTCTTTGTAAAAATCTACAGCTTTGAGGAGGATGAGTTTCTTCCAAAGTGTGTAAGGTTTTGATGAGGTATAGGACCCTGCTGTCCCTTTGATGGGCATTTTAGCTGCAATTTTCAGATTTCGTGTAATCCTGTTCTCAGGAAACTCTTCTGCTCTCTAACCAAAAATCTCCTCTCCCTACACACAATTTCTTTTCTTTCTACTGTACCACTTTCAGTCTGTTCAGCTGCTCCAACCCTGCAATAGGATTCCCTTGTCCCCTCTTCCTTTTTTGGGATCCCTGTGCCACACATAATGTTCTTCTGGAAGTAACCTTACGTGGAAGACGATGTCTCACCTTCAGTCTGTTGTGGGGCGAGTGCTGATTAAGACATCAAGCTCTAGTTACTTTTATATTTGTACATCTGCTTGCTAAAGTGCAATTCTGTGTGTGTATTCAATTTTTTTTTCAGTTTTTCTGGAAATAAATTATAATTGACTTTCCAAGTAAAAACATCTACATTTTTATAATTTTTCCCCTCATCTCTATGCCAAGTGTATCTTGGCTCTACCCAGAGACCTGATTAAAAATATTAAAACACACTTACCAGTGTGCAGTGGCTACATTTATAGCATCTGACTTGAATGTTTGTCTCATAGTCTGGGTTGTAACAATCTGATTCTCAGACTGCGATTGACGTCAATTTAATAGGAAAATTCAAATAGAACCTCTATTAGATTTTCACTATTAAGTTAACAATAAAAACTTTCTACAGATGCCTTACGTAGACAAGGCTGCTAACAGAAATATTACATTAGTAAAAATCAGGCTTCCAGAAACAGAGAATAACTTACAAAAAACCAACTAAACAAAAACCAAACAATTTTGTTTTCCATTTTCTACCTCACAAAAATATTTGCTTTTTAATTGCACTAGTGGTTTAGATGTTAAGTATTGGGAGAAGACAGCTCTTGGCCATTTGTGGTCACGTTGCAAATCTCTTGGCTTTTACGGAGTTGGAGAGCCCTTCCGAAAGTTTTTGTTTTACCAATTTCATTGCTCTCAACTTCAGCTTTCCCCCTCGGGTTCTGTGGCACACCACCTTTACCAGCTCTTTTAAACCTGCCCAGTCCAGGTGCTCACAAGGTACTGATACAACCAGAAAAGCTCCGGAGGCACCAGCTGGGGTCAAGGCAATATCTGCCAGGGTTTACAACATCTGTCATGGTTTGCTCCACCTGTAGTTGTCAGTAGTCCCTGCCTTGAGGACTGCAGTGTACGGCAGCAGATGGCGGAGTGAGGAAATAACATTGTTGTTCATCTACAGGTGGATATTTTCTGGCATAAACCAGGTAGGTGCCTTGCCTGTACTTAAATCAGGAAATCCAGGCATGGACTTCCCATGGAGTAAGAAGTCAGAGCGTTTTGCCTCCCCTGCAGCAGCAGAAAGGGAGTGATCTTATCTTCAGGGATGACAGCATCCCTACAGCCTTGAGCAGAGTTAGCAAAGCCTCTGCATGCATGCCCTGTTCTGTGGTGAGGGAAGCAAGGGAGGCTTCTTGAAGGGGAAGTCCTGGTCCTCAGCAGGGACAGCGGGGTCGCTTGCTGAGCTTTAGGTACGCAGGTGCATCTGAGCTGTTGGGATGGGACATAGAACTGCTTGGCATCCCCAGGGTGGCTGCAGACCCACCTGAGTGCCCTAGATGTCCGTGTTCCAAGCTAACAGTGTTGAGGAACGCATTCAGCGCAGGGAGCTTGGGGTGCAGCTGCTGTGTGAGCTGCAGGTTCAGCTCCAGGTGGGAGCCCGAGACAGGAGGCTGTGGACTGCCAACCCTTTTGATAATAAAGGGCACGGGGACCTGTGGCACATCCAGGCAACTGGACACTCACAGACACAGCAGGAGTCACAGACTCAACAGGAAGATCCCAGACTTTCCTGTGCTTAGACTGTGAGTGGATAAAAGCCCAGGAGTTCCTTTGTTTGGGTTCCCTCCTCGAATACACCACCTTGAGCTGTTTCTGTGCTACTGTGCCATGAATAAATTGCTTTAAGGATCCAGAGGTTTGAGACTCTGCTGTAGGAAGCCTGGGATAGAGCTGGTGTGGAAACCTGTTCTGCCTGTGTGAGTGTGGGGTGTGGAGCTGCAAAGGGGCTTTCATCCCCGCTCAGGTGGTGCGAGGTCAAGGATGGTCGGTCAAGGAATTTTCCCTAAAAACCAAGTAGTGCCATGCTGGCACCAGCTGTTCCTCTGGTAGGCTTTGAATCTTCCCCATCCTACAACCAAAGCACGAGCCCAGCCTATCCTGTCTGTGGAACTGAGGCTCTGTATGCACCAGTATATTTCTTTTTTGGTTTCATCTTGTCTCTGACAGCTGAAATAACAAGGCTTTTAAGACACAGCCGCATTGTGCTCCCATGGTTTAAGGATTTATGTTACTTTAGCAGTGTTAAGCAGGTATGCTGCACAAATGGGCACAAAATGTGGCATTAAGGGTTTCCTCATGGAGTTTCAGTGTGTTCTAAGGGCAAATGAAGGGTGCTTTTTATTTGCCCTCCCTCCACCCCCCTGTGATTTTGTGAGGTGTGTTTTGGATGAATGTAGGCTTGCTTAAACACAGTTGTTTTACTTGTCTGCCGCTGAGATGACAATGTTCCATTGAAATGTTTGACAGCCTGAAGTAACTGACAATTATTTCACATGTGCAATGTTTATCTCGGTGGTGCACGGTGTGACAGCTCAGAAGTGACACTGACATTCAGTGTGAATCTCACTGTTCCTCCCATCAGCTGTCCTAGTAGCCTGCAACTTTTTAAAAACACTCTGTGGTTTTTACATCCGAACAGAGGCCCTCTGTTCCAAGTCACGCTAGGTAACTTTGTGTTTCCTTACCCTTTTCCATCCCCTGGCAGGACAGTGTGCAGAAGTGCGTCAGGAAGTGGGGACCAGGGGGTTGTATATTGGTAAAAATTGAAACTACTGTTGTTAATTTTGACCACATAAGTTTGCAGGGGATCTCGTGAAAGGTCATACATATTTCTTAGAGTAGATGAAAGGACCAACAGCATCTGTTAATGTGACTGGGGGTAAATACAGCATAGGGCTTTGAACAGTCCTGCCAGTTGAGCTGAGCACTGCCTTCTTGCTTGTTTGTATTTTGTTTGCAGATTCCCATGAAGAGAATCCCAAGCCATGAAGAACAGTGTCCCAGCCTAAAACACCTTGGGGCTTGAAATAGTTTTAAAGCTTTAAGAATGTATAATCATCTATGCTTAATCTTCTGATGATTTCTTTATGTAGTCACATGGTCAAACTCTAATTTGTGCTCTGTTTGAGTAGGGATGAGTCGGCTGTTTTCTCAGGCAGGCAATGCATGTGTCGCAAAGGCACTTCAAATATAAATCGGGTGTACAATTACTGGGGAGGCACTGAATGCTTACTAGGAAAGTGATGAATAGTGTATTTGCTGGAAAAGACACAAATATCAAAAGGCAGATAGTCAGTTTGATGGCAGATGGGAAAAGTTCCTTTTTGTTTGTTATATTATGCTTTGAAAAAAAATCCCCTAAAACTCAAAGCCTTTTCTCCTGTTTACTGCTTACAGTGAAATGCAGACTGATCTGTTTCCAAGTCGGTTTGGCTTTCTGATTTCCATGGTTCAGCACAGTGCTTCGCATTATAAAGTCAAAGGCAGCTGTAATACATTCAGTATCTCTGTTTCCTTTTACAAAGTTAATTCTTTGAATTTTTGGCAAATTGGTTCTTCATTTGTCAGTGTCACCTTAATCTGCAAAACAGATAGTGCACAGCTCAGTCTACTTTTTCTCTTCTTTGTTTAAAGAAGTAGACAAAATAAAATACAATTTGCTGAGATCTTTTCTGATTGTGCATTTTACAAATGTTGTTTTCTGTGCCTGTAAGGTAGTATTACATTTCTGCAGTAAAAGGAATTTGTGAAGTCTGTAGGCATTGCCGTGGTGAGATTTTCCTTTATACTGATGTTTATGTAAAGTGCAAAATGCAGAGTCTCTCATTAGTAAGCCAGATGCCTATTTCATATGTGGCTGTGGATTTAGCTTACTGTGCTTGGCATAACAGGCCTCTTCTAGGTCTGAATTATTCCAACTAGAAAAAAAATATTCTTAAGAAATCCTGCAGCTATTTGGACTGAAAATTCCCTTCCCTCCTATTAGCAGCTGAGATTTATTTTTCTGTTTAACTAGCTGGATCTTTTGTTCATGAGAATTGGCATCCTGCAGTGGCATGGTGTGTGTCCAGCAGTGAATGTGAACCTACATTGTAAAGTCAGGGCAGAGACAACAGTGTGATTTATTATCAAACTGGGCAACTGGTGAGCTTTGTGAAGCCCAGGCAGCCCACAGAAGTTCAGGGATGGGTGACCTTGGGCTTCCCTCTCCTCCTGCAGAAGTGAAACTTGGGGTAGAGCCAGGCTGGGGGGTGTGTGTCGTGGCTGGGGAGGTCTGGCGTGGTCCAAAACACGTGTGGCCTCGTGGCTCTGTCTGGATCTGGCCACAGGCCTACATGGGTGGCTCTAGTCAAGCCCAGTTTATAGCATAGGTGTTTTATCAGCAAGTGATTTAATAATGGCATATTATAATATAATAGAGCTGCAGCTTTTTAATATTATTTGTGGCGAGCATAGTGACAACACTGTTTTTCTCTTCTTTTCCTAATCCAGCCAGCTGACCGCAGTGCTGCTTCAGTTTGGGGCAAAAATCCAGGTTGGGGGTGATAGAATTTGACAGCTCAGTCTCCCCAGCTGCCCATCGCTGGTGGTACCTGAGCCCCCTCAAAGCTGTGGGTGAAGGCTGCTGCTGACAGCGTGGCTGGGCAGAGGTGACCTGTGCCTGTGCAGAAATGGATCCCCCTTTGCTCTCAGCAGCTGCTCCGGAGCCCCTGACAGTGCTGGGACTTATGTCTGCTCAGGGAGCCAGAGTGATGCCAACTCTGTTGTCAAAAACAACTAGGTGTGAGGTGATGCTACGTGAAAGCTTTTGAAGAGCAAAATGCGCAGCACTCAGACTGTTTGAGGTAATCAGCAGCTCTGTTACCCTGGGTAATCACAGTAAAACAACACCTACCATCACAGAGGTTGTTCTGCTTATTATTCCATGTTTTTCAGAACAGTAGCATGCCTGCAGTAATTCCTAGGTGGTCTCTGTACGTGTGTGGTGATGTCAGCAGCTTGGAGAATTAGCTTTGCTGAAGTTTACATCTGCTGACTCATCTGTTTAAAGAAGTTGATTCTTAATTTTCAGTGGGTAATAATTTTTCTCCCCTCATACAACAGTTGAGGAGAAAGAGATGGTTATGAGGTTTAGCAGGGGCTGCCACAGTACAGGGTTTCCTTGCAGTCTTTTAACTTCCTGCATATTTTAATGGCTGCAATATACAGAAAGCCTCAGTTTCATGGTTCTTCTTGGACCTCGTCCAGCTTCTGCTGTGAAAGTACAATTCAGCAGAAGCCCTTTTAGAATATTTATTTATTTTTAGTATCCAAGAGTTCTGCATGTGGTATCCTGGATCTTCAGGAGAAGAGTCGTAGCAGCGGTGCCTTGGCACTAATGAATGCTTGATATCTCTGTTTGGGGTTTTTTCCACTGTTTTTTTCATTGAGTTAAAAGTTAAAGCCCCCTCTGCTTTCCCGCTCTTAAAATCCAGTTTTGCTGCTCTTCTCTCCCTCCTCTCACCATCCCTTTGGGAACAAGAAGGAATGGTGCCTCTGGCAAAGAAACAGGTAAGGTTTGGTTGGTAAGTGGAACTGATTTAATTAAATCTCCTTTTCAGCCTCATAATGGAGTCATTCAAGAAGGCAGAGGAGTAGGAATGTGGCTTCTGAGTCTTTTTTTCTCTCCTTTCTCTTTCCTTTTTCCATCCCTGCAGTCAGTGAAAGTAAAACGGCTTTCTGAATAGAATACCCCTTTTTCTGATGATTTAAAAAATAGGCTATGTTAAAATTAAAATCTAATTTTTATTAGGTCACCTATGCATACCTGAAAATATTACAGCAACTTCGATTAGTGTATAGCATTTGCTCTAGACACATGCCAGTGTAAGACTGAGGATTCCAGATCTGTCTTAACACCACCTGAAACCTCACAAACATTGAGCAATACGAATGCAATGCCACGGAAGTCTGTTTTCCATCCTAATTAGCTCATGGTCTTGTATTATTAGTTTTACTCCGCCAGCACAGTGGTTTTGTTATCCTGACAATTGATGTCAATACTAGCATTGCTCAGAAAAAAATGGACTTGGAATTTTGTTGAAATGGTTTTTTTGTTTTTGGAGCCAAAGTATTTTGCAAGACTCATCAGTTTTGCTGGGTTTTTTTCAGGGGAAGATGAAAGAGAGTTTTGAAGAAGCTCAGAGAGAGAGTGTGTGCACGTGAGTGTGCAGATGCATGGTAGGCTGTTAAGGGACTGGCTTCAGATGTGGAAGACTTGTTTCAGCTTCCTGATCTGCGTGGTATAGAGCAATGTAGGGTGGAAAACTACTCTCTGACCTTTGAATTGGGTGGAGTGAAAATTCAATCAGTACTTTCTTACTACTAGGACATTGCTCTGACTAATGGTTTGCTTTCTTGAACTGGAAAGCAGGGATTTTTGATTTTCAGAATGAAGTTGTCACACCGGGATCAGCTGGAAATGTTGGGCAGAAATCCTGTTCTTTCAACAGAAGGGATGACTCGTGTGAATAAATGTGAAGGAGCTAACACTGGAGTAGGACAGTTGTTTATGGTACTTACATAGTGCCAAAGAGTGTCTGTGTGCCCTGAGACATGGGTATACTGGGCTGGCTTCCTCAGCAAGAGCAGCAAGGCTTTTCTCCAGCTGAGCAAAACAAACCCTGGCTGACTCTCCAGCTGTATTGTTTTGGATATTTGAACTAGCTCTGTACTGCAGTGCAGCAAGTTTAGAAGAGCTATCCCTGAGTCTTGTAGGATTGTGCATTTAGCTGCCTGTTCGTATGTGCCCGCCTTCAGACAGGGAGAACGAATGCAAGGATCTCATGCCGTCATGCTTGTTGGAAAATACAACTTCCCATTGAGTTTGCTGTTGTGGTTGTTTATGGTAGCCCTGAGAAAGAGCTGCACTGCCTTATGGACTGCTCTGAGTTCAATGGACAACTGTGCTCCCTGGCTTAATGCAGTTTAAACAGCCCTACGGATGTGCTGTGGCTCTGCTCCATCAGTGTGCTGTACCTCACCCCTTTCCTACCGACTTGCTTTGCTGGACATCTTTTAGTGCCAGCATCATTGTTACTTCACTTCTTGCCTTCCCATCTCCGTGCAGGAGTGGGCACAGATTCCACACACGCGGAGTCGGTGCACGCGCTGAACACGGATGAGGAGTCCAGAGCAAAGAGGAACAGCTTGTTCTCTGTTTCAGAACTGAGCAAGGGCAATGATTTACTCAGTGTCTGCACTTCATAATTGCCTGTTCTCTAATCCACACAACTGCTTCAAAGAGGCAAAATTGGTTGTGTTTAGGTAGATGTCTAACACAGTAAGCTGAATGTTGACTTTGTAAGAATTTTGACTCCAGTGTAATCATCTCTGTGGAAGTCCTCTGGCAGCATCAGGTTGTTTGTTTAGAATTGTTGTAGATTGGTGATTTTTTCAAAATCCTTTTCCTCAGCACTAACAAGTCAATGCATATTCCCTGTGTGTGCGTGTTCCCATATTGTGCAATACAGAGCTTTTCTTTCCTTGGGGAAATGTGACCAGAGACTTTATAAATGCTATAGAACAGCTGTGCTCAACACGGCAAGGACTTTGTTTACTTCCATATTATTTATTCATGTATTCTTTTGCTTTCTCCAGCCCACTCACCCCTAAGTAATGGTGCTTTCCTTTTGTTCTTTTAGTTTTTTTTCTTGAAACTCCTTTGATGGAGAATTCAGCCTTTTCTACGAAACACCACATTCAGGGGTTTTATGACTCATTTGTAGTTGGCATACCTACTGGGGCAGTACAACAGGCTTGGATGCAATAAAATGAATCACCATGACAAGTTCTACGTAAGAGCTGTTTGGTAAATGTTCTGATACAAGAGAATGCCAAATGAAAAAATTCTTTGCTTTCTTCCTTTGGCCCGAGCAGTTATTGCCCTGAAGATGAAAACAATTGATGGTTAATTCCTTAGACATGTTAAAAAAATTGAGGATGTATCAAGAGTAGGTGCTGCTTGCATTGTGCTGTGGTAATGCAGTCTGTGTAGAAAGGGCTGGGCTTGATCACTGGCTTTACCATTCAGGCTAAGGTCTATGGTGACAATAAATTTTTTGGGGAAATGTTCTTGTGGGCGAAATGAATAAGATATTTTTAATAACTTCTCATTAGTGGGTTTGTACTGTTAGGAGTCAGGGCTCCATCCCATTTTATATGTCTTTTCCAGCTGTGGTCAGTAGCATTTGATACTGCAGAGGAGGGAGAGGACACCTTGCAGAACATTTGAAAACAGATGGAATTTTTTTTTAAGCGGTTCTGTGAACTGAGTAGATCCTCTTCAGCCAGCCAGGCTTTCTGGGATTGCAGCGTAACAGTGAGATGGCAGTGCACCTCTCTGCCCTCTTCTCCAATGCTTCACCTCTTTAGCCAGCACAGTGGTCTGAGTGAATTTTGGTAAATGTCTCCATCACTGTTATATAGCTGTAGTTTGCTTTACTCAGCGAGAATTATTAGAAGCTATTTTTTAATTAACTGCGTGTAATCTGTGTTTCAGTAATGGGAGTTGAACTGAAAACTTAATTTGGCCAAGCTGTGCTTATGCATAGCTTAATATAATAATACATACACACACACACGTGCTCTCTTGCTTGCACTTCATTCTGTCTCTCATCTTTATCACCAATGATCCTGTGTTGCTTATTGGGCTTCAGTTCTGTAACTTAAGAGTCCTGCAGCTGGAAGCTGCTTAGAAAAAAATACTTTCTTTTCTCCATGAAAATATAAAAACATGAAAACATTAGAGCTGGACAAACTGTGTCTCAACTTCTTTCATAACATCTATGAAGAAAATGACTTCTGAAAACTACTTTACTCTTCTGGTGGAGGGGATACAGGTGATCTGGTGCTGGTGTGGTCAGCTGGTGCTACCACATAAAACACATTGCATCACAAAGCTGCTCCCCTACTTCCACAGGGCATTTTCAAAACCATGTAAACTACATGAACCAGGTGATGAGACTTAAAGCATAGCCTGAAAATACTTTGAAATCACCATTAAAAAGTAATGAAGTGATTTTTAAGGCAATGTGCTGGGTGGGTTTTTTTTTTTTTCCCTTGGCATTAATGGTGTTGGTATTGCAGATGAGGCATTCTAGTGAATTCCCAGAGAAATGCCCATGGAGAGTCAAGTATATTCTCTGCTTGTCCAGGGTTTCACTTATTGTTGGCATTGATTAGGTGATAGGTACAAACCTGATGACAGACTCTGGCCTGGTTCTTTTGTTCTGAGGCTACATGAATGTTTTGTTACCTTTTTATATTTTATGTAAGAAGTTTTGTAGCAGATCTGTCTCTTCTCCCTCATCTCCTGCACTGTGGTCTAAACTAACCCTTGAAATAATTTTACATCTTCTTATATGCATGGAAGAGAAATGACTTTGGACTCATAAATATGATCACCTTCAGTAAAGCTACAGGAAGAATGGGCCCTTTATCACTTTATTGAGGAATAGTTTGATTCTGCAAAAAAAAGTCATTGGAGAGAAAGTATTCCAGAATAAAAACCCGAAGGAGTTAGCACTTAGGAAACTAAAAGAATCATAAGCTTTTTTTTAAATATGGAAAGTATTTTTTTCTCTCCTCTTCTGGTTTCTGAGCCTTTAATAAACCTGCAAGTCATGGTTTTAAGCTTTTTCTTTTTATTTATTTTTATTTCTTCGCAAGCATGAGAACTT
This sequence comes from Melanocharis versteri, assembly GCA_013397845.1. Lineage (NCBI taxonomy): Eukaryota > Metazoa > Chordata > Aves > Passeriformes > Melanocharitidae > Melanocharis > Melanocharis versteri. Next base: position 21,290 of record VZTG01009604.1, on the reverse strand, counting down.
GAGATATCTTTTAAAATAAACAAAACAAAAATCCTGCAACTGAGACCTTTGGATTCTCACGGAGTCTTACGGTTCCAGCAGCTGGAGCTTTAGGAAAAGTATGAAGCTTGTAATAATAGTCACTCCACCCGAATGAGTTGAAGTTTGGACTTCCATGGGATTGCACATTTCAATTAAATGCAAAATACAGTAATGGGAGCAAGGCCCTGAGCTGAATTCCCATTGCACATGCTTATTTACATGGACAAAAATGCAGCTGAGGGAGTGCAAAGGAAATGGGCAGAATTAGAATGTGTGAAGTTTGAAGAAGTTCATTCTTTGGTTGTTGTTTCCTTCCGTTCTTCATGGTGTCTCTGCTTTTACATCTGTGTTGTGCTTCTGATTCATCCTGTTGCCTTTGCCTTTCCTTGCTTTTAGAAACAGAGAATTTCATACGTTCCTTAGCCGCTAAACCTACAGGATCTTTGCTTTCTACGTATGTTCTACCTTCTGCAAATCAGAGGTGTTCTTAAGATCTTCAGGGAATGGAGGGAGTGGGGTGGGATATGATGCCGGGTATGCCAAAGGGTCTGCAGAGCTAACATAGTTGGGGTGCAGAAGGAAACTGGAGAATATTTTCTTGCTGCAGTGGTTCAGGTTCCCTCGCTTGTCTTCTGAGGCAGACGTTTTGGATGTTTCCATCTGGGTTTTTGGTCTGTGTCGGGAGCAGCTGGGGAACTGGTTCCAAAATATCTTTTGATGAACACACTTCTGGAGGCAAATTTCCCTTCAGTCCATAACTCACACCTCCTCACCCTTCCACCTCGTGCCAAGGACTGCCACGAGGCACTTCCATAAGGTGGCTCATCTCTCTTGAACATATTTTGGAACAGGAACAACTATCACAGGTGCAACACGCTTTTGAGTAAGAATTAAGTCTTTAGGTCCATGATATCTTGGGCAACAATGTGGTTAATTGTAGAAAAGCAGGACAAAACTATTCCCAAGCACAGCGTAGCGTTCCTACCTCTTTTGCTGGAGTGAGGGACTGCTGTGCATCAAGCTCTCACTTCTTCAGCCCTTAATGAGTGACAGGTAGAGCTACTTTCTGTCACAGAGGCACAGATCAATGTCTAAGAGTAACTCATGAAGGCTGACATAAACTCTTGGGTTGACAGAGATTGGATCTGTGGCAGTGAACTGAATTGGAATTGTGTGATGGAGTTGGTACATTTAATGTGCTCTGACATGTAGTTGTTTGAACAGACACCAGTAACTTTGTAGTCTTTCGTTTGCCTTCACTTGGAAATTCGGTAGAGGACTTCTTTTGTGTACTTGGAGTTCCTTCCTTTTGCTAATATGTAGGTGTTCCTCCTGAGAATTGGAAGAGGCAGCATGCTCGCAATGAGTGCTCCAAATGTTAAAAAATCAGGCCCAACCAAGAAAAGCTTTGTGCTTCCAATGTAGATGTCATTGCTGCAGGCAAATACGGTCATTTGCAAGAGTCCTATCCAAACTTTCCTGGTAATTTGGGAGTTTGTATGGTTTTGTGTCTTTCATTTTTTCGTTGCCATCTCCCTTTTTGCTGCTGTGTGTGACAGATGCCTCGCGAGTCTTTCATTCCCTTGAGGTGGACTATCTGCATAGTTAGTGAAAGATAATCTTGTGCATAAAGCTGCTTTTCCTTGTGGGAAAAGAATTTTCTGTCTGGTTTGTTGTTTTGATTGCAGTTTTTTGTGTTTTTTTCAGAAGTGTTGCCTTAGCACGGAAAGGGGAAAAGATCTAGTGTTTTGTAGCTCAGAATTGGTCCATATTAAACCTTTTTAAAGGGATGTCTGAGCTTGTGAGTTTTGTACTTCTTAATTAAATGAATGAAAAAAGTCTGTATGTTGTTACCCATAAATATTACATGACTAAACGTGCTGTGGATTTCCTACAAATCCCAGCATGGATCACAGCTGTAGCTTAATCCAAGGGGAGGCTGATTAGCACAACTCGTTAACGCTCTTTGGTGCTCTGGATTTGGGACTTAAAATATTTGGAAATGCCAGCAAATAACCCATGGTTGTGCTCTTGAAGCTGGCCCTGTTGCTCTGCCTGTGTTCCTGGCCTTTTCACTTCCCCTATTTCGAAGACCTGCCAGGAATAGCACATTTTATACGATGCCAAATTTATAAATTCCTCAGACCACTTGGTCTGGGAGGAATGTACTAATGGTGTGGCTGACTGAGTTTTAATCTGGGATGTTTTTAATTTTCAGACCACGTTAATTTATTTTGATCTGAAAATTACAAGACTGGCTTCACTTCTCCATTTTATTGCTTCTTTTAATACTTCTTATTTGCTTTTTTTTTTTTTAACAATTAGGTCTTTCCAGTGTGCAGTCACACCTTCTTTTTCTATCTTTGATAACTGATGAAGAAGCTGTGTGTTTCAGTAGACTGTCAATCCCCTTGAGGTGGTAAGATCGGTGTGTGTATTCTGGTTGGTTTGTGTCACACATGATTTTTATGCCAGCAGCTGTTTGCTAAACATCCAGCTAGGGCTTATCTCCAGATTGTTAGCAGCTATTCGGAAATGCTGTGTTCTGTGGGATCCAGTTCTAGGGCTTTTACTGTTTTATGGCCCTGCTCACTGGAAAATAAGGCAGACTCCAAGTTGAGGGAGTGATGGAGCGCCCTGTGTTATTTTTGTTTTTCTTTGACATAAAGTCTGGTTTTGGAAATTTCCTTTTAGTTTGTTCAAAGACTGTAATTTTATACTAATGCCACAGACACCTGCTATCACTCCTGTATCAGTGATGAGCAACTGACTGAAATTGGTGGTTTTGGCCCTAGCTGCTTGTCCAGCCCCAAACTGATTGGGAGATAACAATTGTCTGAGTGCTTCTCCCGAGTTCCCAGTAAAGAATTTCCATTTCTGGATAAGATTTTGATCATATTGGAGTTCTTCAACAACTCTTAGGGAGTTGTTGTCCGTGTTAACTCACTTCATACAAATACGTTTGGTTTTTAAATATGGTTTCTTCCCAGCAGCTGTCTTTTCCTCCCGCCTCCTGCAACAGGAAAATATGTAACTGTGACAAAGCCTCCCTTGCTACGCCATTAGCCACTCAATACCTGGAATTAGGAGAGGCTTCTTAAAGCAGCAGTAAATCGAGGCGCTCTGCAGAAAGGAGTGTGAATAAATCTTTGGTTACTGCTGGTGTCACCTGGATTTTTGTGCTGCCTTAGTTTTATCACTCGTGTAGTTGATGGGGTCTTTCCGCCCTCCCCCTCACTCTTTCAACAGGCCCTTTTCCAGCTCTTGATATAGCCTCAGCTCTGTTTAAATTATTTCTTAGAGAGAAGATCTCTTGCTGTTTTTAGCCTTCACAGACTCCTGGGTAGTTGTGGATGTAGACACTGCCTGCTGGGTGCCAGTTCAGGCTTCACTTTGGCTGGTGGAGAGAGACAAGCCCTGCTTTGTTCAGTCCTTTTCCAAACTTCCCCACCAATACGGTGGGCAGGTGGCAGAAAAACGAGCCCCGTGTGAGTGAAACCATCGAGCTCGCTTTGAGAAGCTGGAGGGGTGGACGAAATTTGGATTATTTTCCTCTCTAATCACATATCCTGTTTTTGTAATGATTCTGGTGGAGAGGCCGCTATAATAGGTGAACAAAACAATGTTGCCTGTGCTTTTGTCCTGCAGAAATTGCCTGTTTACAATACATGGAAGATTTAGTACGGCACACTGTGACCTTGCACGTTAGGTAATTATTTCAGTGCCTCCATGGCGCCTGTTAAATGCATTTCTGTGCTGCTTGAGTTCTGTGGATGGACTCATTCCTTCAAGTCTGCATCAGATGACAGTCCAAAGGAAGAAACACACCACTGGCGGTAGGGCGGGACAGCCAGTACATTTGGAAAAGCTCTTCAGCTTCATGCTCGTCTCAGTTACAGCTGTCCATCTGCCAGTTTGTACCCTTTGGGAGGTGGGGGAGGTTTTCATGTCGTTTTTCTCCCTGGAGAAGTCTTAGATGACTTGTCATTGTATATTGGTTATGTATATAAATACATAAACATTGGAGCAGTGGTGGTAAGAAGGAATATGCAAGTTACAGCCCTTTTTTTAGAGATTTCAGGCCAATCCCTTGCTTCTGGCGGCTGGGAGCATATGTGTCTCAAGAATTGGCTCAAGCAAAGATGAAATTCCTTGAGTGCTTGCTGGAGCACTCCTGAAAATCAGCATCACTCAACTGACAGTGTTAAAGCAATACCAGTCTTAAAGTTTGCATGCTAGAAAAAAAAGCCTGTCAGATTTTGTGTGGCAGGCCTGCTTTATAACCCCTCTTGGGACAGGCTGCTGCCCTTCTAAACTGAGAAATGGCAGTGGAAGGGTTTCTGTATCCCAGGACCTTAAATTTCTGGTGCCCAAGTCACAGTCTGCTACCCTAGGGCAAATTCCTTGCCATCCAGAAGCAGAATAATTTGGTTGACACTTTACTGATACATGCTGTACAAACAATTGTTTGGATTGTGTAATTTTTTTTTCTGGACTCTTCCTTCTGTTTAGATATCTACATACAAAAGCTGAAACTGGATCAAGGCCACAGGGCTAACAAATCCTAAGTCAATTTCTTTCTCTGCTGTACCATCATCTTTATTATTTTTTCTCCTTAACTAAGTTAAATAGGGGTGAAATCAAACAGGAAAAGATGCTGTTGTAATTTATTATGTTCTTTAAGACAAGTGTGGAATACTCTTATCCCATTCTTCCCATGCTCAGAAAAAAAGAAAACAGAGCAAAAAGGGTTGGGTCAAGTTAGCAGAATTGTTTTACCTCTTCCATTGTGTGTGCTCCTCTGTATGGAACTTCATGCTGTATTACAGCAATTTACACTGTGACAGAAAGTGTTCAGAAGCCCTGTTTTGAGTAAATGTTTAACTTTTGATAAATGCTGTATTGTTCTAGCCAAACAGCAGTACAAACATGTCACCATTTGGTGCCTTTCCAGCATGCACACCTTGTTCCTCTGTGATGCTTTCGTTAAACTTGAATGAAATCAAGGTACATTAGGTACTCATCTGAAAGATAGACACGGAATTCAGCCAGCACTCTCCAGAGTCTGGTCCATCCTTGCTGTAAGATTTTTGCTGCCTATGGACGAATGAACTTGTCCTGCTAAACATCTCCTCTGGCTGGTTGTGTTGGAGAACAAGTCCATTTTTCCAGGACCATCTCTTTGTCAAGAAATCTGGGATGAGTAGAGATACCATCGTATTGTTTTCTCTTCTGTCCAGAGGAGACCAGAAGTTGGATTGTCTGGGTGATACTGCTTGCTGAAATACAGCTCTGGTAGTCAAAGGCTGAGGTGGGCTGTGTAGAATGGGGAGCATCCCTGAAGGTGTGGGAAAGAGTTCTGATCGAGCAGATCAGCAGGACTCAGTTGCAGTTGAGACAGGGAAAGCCAGAATGCTTCAGAGACCGTAAAATAGAGCTACTATTTCAGGAAAGGGAGAATATTTGGTCTAGCCAGTGGTTGCCTCTAAAAATACTTCAAATATCACTCGAGTCAAAAACAGGACAGGCTATATGCATATTTACCAAAAGGAGAAAATTAACCACCAGGCATCTTGCCTTTCAGAACATTTCACTGTAGGTGAAAAACATTGTTATTCTCCATGTCTGTCAAAATTTCCCATGACAAAACTTGATTGGAATAAGCAACTGTGAGCCCAAAAGTACATCTAGACCTGGAAGCAAATGTGTGAGGATAGCTCTGATACAGAGGTTTCTGCTGTCTTCTTTTCTCTTCTGCTGTCAGGCTGTTGCTTCCTATTTTCTGGAAAGAGATTGAGGAACAAAGGATGTTCATGAGCAGAAGCCACAGTAACTGCCTAGAGCAAACAGCTCGATTGTGAGGCACCAAAATGAGTACTCATAAAAATGGACAGGTCTATGCTGTAACCCAGAGCTATTTGGTATGATCAAGCAATGCCCTTGAATAGGGAAAAAAATTGTATTCCTGACTGAGCACCCTGTACTAGTTGCAGAATTGAGCTCTCCCGAAAAGAGGGATTGCATGTGCTGAGAACAAGATGGTAAAGATCAGAACCTTCACCATGTTCACCCAGTACAGGCAAGGGATGTAGGGAAAATAATTATGTATATATATATATGTATATAATGTAGGGAAAATAATTACAGAATTTCCAGCAAAACCAAATCTTAGTGACTTAGGGATTTCTTTTGTTCCTTGAACCAATGAAACAGTGCTTCAAGGTGATTGGTTTTTCTCAAGGTAGTAAGTGTGGTTTTTGTAAAATGACAAATTTCATCAGGATCAAAATATTTTTTAAACAAAACTGCAAAGTTGTCTAGTGGAGTTTTACTTTTTGGTCAAGAAGTTAAAGCAAGCACAAGCTTTTACAGCTTGCGTTTTCCTGGGAATTTGGTGGTGAATAGTCCACGCTAGTAATCCAAACCTTACGCTTCTGCAGCAGTGTAAATACCACCAGAACAGGGCACTCTTTTAAGTTGGGACATTTTTATTTTTGGCTTTTTTTCCTCATGAAAGCAGGGCTGTGTAAGCATCAGTAACACGCATATGATTACAGTGTAATGAAAAATTTCTCATGCTCCTTGATGTTTTTGAGTCAGCTGGTGGAGGTTGGATGGGGAAATAGATTTATCCAGCTGTTGCATCACCGGCACATGGCTACTGCAGGTGTAAGTTTTGAGTGCACAGTCTGAAGGCATTCTGTACTTGAATTTGTGTAGTGATTTGCTAAGGCCTTGAGGTACTGGAAGCTTTCTTCCTAATGTAATTAATCATTACGTTGTTTAGGATTCTAATTGCTCGTTCTCTCTTAGTGTGTTGTGTTCTTTCTACACTTCATATTTGCACCACCCACCCTGATATTCTTACTCCTTTTTCTCAAATATTAATGTATTAGCACATTATCCATTACAGAACTGCTCTTTTCTTTAGAAGCAAAAGATCATCGTCATTAGATGATGATCCTTCTCCCTACAAAGCTGTCTTCTTCATGCTCTACAGCGTAAACAAACTACATCTTGAAATACTTTCTGGGACCGTCTGGTAGCTTGGACAGTATGGAAGGAGGTGAACACCTTCATGAAAACCTCAGAAACAGCCATTCAGAACCAGAGGGGCTATATACCTGCAAGAAAGTGATTCAATGGGAAAAAAGTATTACATGCTGAAACTGAAAGTAATAAACTTGTGTGTGCACTTTCTAGTCCAGATCAGTATTGGTCTGGCCATAGTCATTGTTTTCCTGGCCAGGGCTGGATCACAGTGACCAGCTTCCACTGTTTGGGAATTCCCAGCAAGTCAAGCTCCTCGGTTCCATTCCAGGTAATGAAAGCCACTCCTTGTTTTGTTGCAGGAGTGCACCTATGGATGTGTAAAAAGGAGTGTGTATGTGCGAAAGAGTTCGGGCTCAAATCTGGGGAAAGATGTCCCCAGGAAACTGGGATGTATTGCCAAACCTGCTGGTCTTCCCCTCACTGCAAACGCCAGATGTGACTCTTAGATCTTGTATTTATTAACATAAATGTGCTTCCTGCACCTAATCAACAACTCAGGCACCTGACCCTTCCCACCGCAGTAACCCACCTTAGCAAGCGGAATAAATCGCCTGTGTCCATGCATCCTCTCCAAGGAGAGGTCTGGAGAACACGGACAGACAGGGATGGATTTGCTCCCTTAACACGCTTGTGGGAAGCACTCAGGTGGTGTACCTGGTATAGGAGTCTATTTCTGAAACTTGCCTTTATTCTGCTTAAAAGTATTGATGCTTTTAATTTTTTACCATATTTCACTGTCTGAAAGTTGTATACTGCTCTAGTATACAAGGGTGAAAACGTGTTTTTGGGGAAGCAGGACTGAGCCTTTATAATTTTTCTAGCTGAAAGAGCAACAGTGAAACTGCAGCTTGGCCTCGCATACGTGGTTTCTGCAATTAAGGGCTGCAGCTGTTCTACTTTTTTTGTCTCTGTGACGCAAATCAAAGCGCAGCAATGGTATTGCCTGAGGGAAGAGAGAAAGCTACTTGCTCGCTTCCCCATGCTGATAACTAAGCAGTGATGACAAGAAACTGGGGCAAAGGAAAGTTCAAAAGCAGAATCTGAATATTATAAATGACTGGAGAAACACAGGTGCCTCTTCCTCAGCACAAAAAGGGAAATAGAACTGTGCAAATGTCAGAAGAAATAATCAGCTACCCAAAGGAAAAGATGTCAGGCTGTAAAATTTCTGTCGCTCAAAGGGATTCTGATATGTATGCAAGTTGGGGTCTGCATGCTATTAAACATCTTACAGTCAGCCCCATTTTAAATGTGATTAATTTTTACCTGGTGACTTCAACCATAAGAGCCTTGATTCTTTCACTTTCTCATGTGAGTCCCCTTTTCACATGCATTTTGAGATCTGATTCACCATCCTTGTGTCCTCCTTTCATAGGAGGAAATTGTAAGGGAACAGGAGTGTTAAGAGAATGAGCAGCATTACTTGTCTGAGGTCGAGCAGCATTACTTGTCTGAGGTTGAGCAGCAAGCAGAGGAGAGAGTTTGGATGTCCTGATGTCTTGAATCACAGCCTGCTTTCTGCACTTCTAAAATGATTTATGTGGCCATCCCAACTTTGTGTATTTGTTCTTTTGTTGTTGTCTAAACTGAATTTCATAGGTGTTTATTAAAGATAAATTTTGCAAGTTTGGTGTGGGACTAAAATGAGAGTATAGCTTCATTTAGGCATCAGAGGTACTTAAACAGTGAATGCAGACTTGTGCCAGGTGAGCCAGAGAAGTCCTTTCTGCTGGTTGTTGCTGTCTGTGTGCCCCAGCCCTGGCAGCAGGCAGCTTCCTGGGAGGGCAGGAGTTGCAGGGCTAAAGGCATCCAAGGCTCTGCTTTCATTGTCTTACAACTTGGCCATTTTGGGGGAGCTTGTGAGAGGCACAGAGAATGACATCTGCAGTACTGTATCCCCTCCAAACTCTGAAATTCATGATTTGACTTACAAGAAAGCAGATTCCGTTTCCCACAGGGGTAGAACAATGTGTTTCTCAGTCATCTGCGCAGCGAGCATTCAGCCCATATCCATAATCTCAGGCACGAAATGAAGAATCAAACGTTGCACGTGCAACTTAAAATGAGCTGTATCGTGGAAAGTGTTGGGCCACTTTAAATTGATGCTACTAGTCCTGCCTGTACTACAGTTGCCTCTGATGGTGCTTGTACCACTACCCCCCACATGCTATAATGGAAAATAAATCCACATGTATTGCAAGGCTGGGATTTAAGGGTTTTTTTGTTTGTTTTTTAACTCCAGCTTTATTTTTTCAGCCAAGGCAAAAATAGATTTCAGAATTGAATAATTACCATCAAGCTAACTAGTTTACAGCACTTGACTTAAAACAAGGAAATAGTTTAGAAATATGTTTATATGTTTGCTGCTAGCACTTTTATTGGTAATAAAGAGGCTTGTTGACTTCTTCGCTGGAAACTGGATTTATGTCTTGGTTTTCATGGCTGGAAGCTAAGCAAGTGCAAGTGCTTTATAATGGTACCCTCTGAGCAAGATCCACAAAAGTACTCAAGAGCTTTTCAGTCACCTGGATGTTACTGGGTAGCCCACAAATGACCTACCCACGCTTGTAGTTATTCTTCAGTTCTAAAGCATTATAAGTTTTTACCTATGGGATCCCTTCTCTGTAAATGCAATTTCCTTAGGCTGGTACTCTGAATTCAGCAGTTCCTCATTTTGTTAAGTGTTGGCTCGGCTTAATGTATAATATAATACAAGCATATTTTCACAGGTCTTGTCTTCTAATGTAATTTTTATACTATAATGTGTAGTTTAGGGTGATAAGGGAACATTCTTCCCACTTGATCCAGTTGTAACCATAATGGCAAGTGAAGTTGAGATTGGAGTTCTGCCTTTTTTAGGACTTGCTCCCTTCCTGAGGAGAAGGTGGAACTTCAAAATCTGGTGTATACTGAATATTTATTAATGATGTTTCGTAGTATTTGTTTTCCATCATTCTGCTGTTTTCAAATTAGTAAAGTAATGACTACTCACTAACTTTATTATGTCAAATCAATATTAATATTGATCTAATAGTAATAAACTAATAATTCCTGCTGTAAAATGCTTTAATATTAACTTCAAGAGGAATATTAAAATGTATTAGTCATTCCTTAAAGCTGATTGATATGCTAGGGGATTTCATAGAAATAAAAAACCTAGATGGGATGCATGCAGTGCTAGCCTGATTTCAATAAATTTTAATTTTTTTCCCTGCTGTTTATAGTTATGATAATTGGGTGTTAAAGACTTTCTACAGTCTGATGCTGACTCTCCTTCTTTATTACTTCCTGCTTCTAATCACCCTTGAACTGGATTCATCTCCGCCACAGACATATTATTTAGCACAAAATTCCTTGCCACTATTTGTAGAATTTTCCAGGGCTTTGGTGCCGATTCGTCAGCAAACAAATTGTTTGTGGTTGTCTTTTTTGCACTTGGCATTGTAAAATGTGACTGAATGTGGAGTTCTGGAAGGACACATGTGCTTTCCGTTTCTCCATGGAGAAAAGGTTGTCCCAGTGTCAGCTACAGTTCCACTGTGTGATGACCATGTGCAGCTTTAAACTTCATCTCTCTGGTACTCTAGGGCTGTACAAATCATGGGCTGCTGTTAGAATCTGCCCCTTGTCTTGAGCGACTTCTCTTTTTAAAAAAAAAAAACTTTTTGAGTTGGTAACTTACCTATTTTTTGAAGATAAGACCTTGTCTTTTAAGTAATTTGAAATGCTACTCCAGAGTGTTTTCTGATGCATGAATAAGGCCTCTTGAACAAACCAGGATTTGTCCACTGGTTGTGAAAATGCTTGAATTACCTCCAGACTCTAATACTGTAATCTGGTCCCCTGGGTCACTTACTGGACAAGGTGAGGTCAGATTTGTAGAAGAAATGTTCCCATGCTTGAAGTTCAGACTTGCTTTAAACAAATATAAAGACAATTTAAATGTATTACAAAGTCTTTGCTAGTTTTATGGGGTTTTAAATAAATTCCAGTGGCCTACCAAACGGAAATGTTTCTTACCTTCTCTCTCTCCTCCCTCTCGCTTCCTCCTCCTCTGACAGAATGACACCTGTAAATAGGGAGTACAGTAAAATTGTTCTTGTAACTTCCAGGGAAAAGGAAGTTACAAGAACTGGCTTTGAACATCGCTGAAATCTGCATTGATTAGACTGCTGAATGTAGGAATGTGGTCAGGTCTTGAGGTACTGGAAGCTTTCTTCCTAATGTAATTAATCATTACGTTGTTTAGGATTCTAATTGCTGGTCCTCTCTTTATGGTATGGCAATCAGACAACACCGCTGAGAGCTGCTGAGCATCAACTGCTTGTAAGAGGCCATCCTCTGGTAGAGAGGACAACAGTTGAAAAGAAAAATGTTGTAGAGGCTGTCATTGCAGCCTCCCACTTACCTGGGGTATGTTTGCATCACCAAGGGTGTGGTTGGGCTTGCCAGTGCTAACTGCAGTGGGAATTCGGGACAGTCTTTACAACTTGGAGCAAAAGCAATTGTTCCTAGTTCTGGCCGTGTTGTCCTCAGTTTGGATATTCAAGCAGTTGCATTGGCCAGCACAAATGAATACTTATGTGCTTGTATCTTAGGTAGTATTTTTCCTATATCAGGCATTTCAATACTCTGCAGCTCTTCAGGTTCAGTCTTAAGAGAAGCAGGGAGAATTTGAATGCTGAAATGCCTGTTTTCTAAGTCTGAATCTGTTCATGTATGTTTTCAAAATAATTTTCTTTTTCTCTGGTTTTATGTGAACTTCAGCTAAACTTGTTTTTTCATTACTTTAAATATTTGGTATTTAACTTTCAGATTTTCTTTGTTTGTTTGTTTGCTTTTCCTTCTTGGATAAACTCCTGGGCAAGAACTTAGGGTTCAGCTCCATTCTTTTTACCTAATGTTAAAATAATGTCACAGAAGTTACTAGTATTATTTTTTATTTTGTGTGACACTTAAAACAGCATTCTTGGCCCTTCAGCCTCTCTAACAAAATGGCTTGGTGGACTGGTTATGGAATAATTTATGAATTTTTACCTGCCTATGGGAGACTGGGGCTTGGGGTAGCTGGAAAGAAACAGGCAGGAATCCTAACTACTCTATTTTTTTAAATTATTCATATATTACATCTTGCATAAGCACCGAGCATGGGAGGAAAGATGTTTCAACTGGAATATATATATATGTATGTTGTTGTTGTTGTTGTTGTTGTTTGGGGTTTTTTTTGTTTTTTGTTTTGTTTTAGTTTGGTTGTTTTGTTTTTTGGTGTTTCTTTTTTTGTTCCTAGTGACGACTCTTTATTGGCCTAAGGGGATTTTAAAAATCCTGTTATTCTATTCTATATTGATATTAACCTAGTTCTGTTTTGTCCTTACAAACTAGTATTAAAAATACCCAGCTGTATTCAGAAAGTAGATTCTGGGAACCCTTCTTCAATTGCTTTGCACGGGTCTGGTGCCTTTGGAAGGCCAGGGCCAATAGATCTGGAAATACAGGCACACCTTGTCTTGGTAAGAGAGATTGTTTTGGTTGAGGGGCAATGCATCTTAATGCATCTTTTGAGCAGTTTTGCAGCTGGACATGTGTCGTTTTCCCATGTCAGTCACACTGGTATTTGTACATAGCTGAGAGGAAATTGGGCTTGTTAAGTTATAGATTAAGGTAAACAAGAAATACAAGCCATGCCAGAATCTAACAGCAAGATTTTCATGTTTCTTAAGTGCAGCAGCCAAAATATTCATCTCTGACTTGAATGTCTCCATTAAACTCAAAATGAGTGAAGCAGTAGATGTATTAAGCTCAAAATAAGAGTTAAAAGGAACAATGGTGCAGAAAATGTGATGCAATGTATTCCCCCCCCCAAAATGTGTTGATTTTAAATGCATTCATAGAGCTATATCGCTTGTTTGCAGTTCCTCATAATTACCAAATGAGCTCTGCATAGGAGCAGACAATGGTAATCAGACAGTCAATTATTTACTGGTTCCTCTGCTTGCATTTGCATCTATTTTCATTTACATTATTACAAGGAGTTTGAGAAGATTTGCAAAGCGTGGAGGCAAAATGAGAGGTAAGAATTTCATCTGACTCTCATTTTTCATTGCCTCCAATGAAGTTTTTTTTTAATGTTTGCTGCCAGATGTGGATTTGAGTGTGGGGACAGAGAGAGGCAGGCATGCAGAATTTCTTCTGCTCATTTCCACCTAACTCAGTGCACAACACAGCGCTCAGCATGGAAAAAGCTCTGGAGTGCACTGACAGTTTTATTGACTGTCCCTTTTGTAGTGACATGCCAGCCCCTTTGAAATGATGGTTAGCAGGAGTGAGTGAATACACATGGCTTTTGTAAGACGATGATAAATTGGTGGACAGTTGGACCATGATGGCTTCAGAAGTTACATGTTCACCATCAGTGCCCCGAGGCCGTTTATGTTCTGTGTCAGTGGGGTGCATCTGAATACCATATGTCACAAAGACTAATGTCCTCACTCTTCCTTCTAATGGGCACGGCAGACACCACGCACTTGGAAATTTCCGTGCCTGCCTCCCAGATAAACAGTAACAGGGCCAGCTAATTGTGTATGTTGTTAAACACCAGAGCTGTTCAATTGAAAGGTGGGCCCTG